>SNQJ01S0058132.1:201704-225141 GCA_010110895.2 Picea sitchensis
TTGGACAAGTAATGAGTCTGAAGAATGAGCTCCGTGACATGAAGATGAATGATGATGACAACATAACATCATACTTTGTAAGAATTTCTCAGTTAAGATATCAAATACAAGCTATTGAAGAAATCATCTCAGAGAAGGAACTGGTAAATATAGTACCCAATGGTCTTCCCAAGACATGGGATGCATTTGCCGCAAGCATGAACACAAGGAAGGAGTATCCTACATTTGAATAAATTTGGACTTGTTGTGCACAAGAAGAATCAAGGATTAGTGCAAAAGAGAAACCCCAAAAGAAATACGATGATCAAGCCTTCACAACAAATTCAAGCATTTCAGGAATAAAAGGAAGTTTGGCTCAAGGAAGAAGCCAGATCAAGAGAAAGATATGTCAAGAATACAATGATTCAACTGTCGAAAATATGGTCACTACAAGAATCATTGTCCCGAGCTAAAGAAAATGAAGGAAACACATGAAGCTTCAGTTGTCGAAGAAAGGGAACCCACAAAGAAGATCAAGCAGGACAAAACAAACTTCTTCTAAAGGAAAGGTAACAATACTCTTCATAGTTCTTGTACATACCATGTTTTTTGTACATATCTTGCATATCTATTTCTTAGAAGATAATATGTTCAAAGAGAAACTATACCTATGGAAGAAAAACAAGATAAGGATTTCTATCACGATGACTACAAGTCAGGAAATACACATCAAAGGATGAAGTACATCAACAACCCTTGGTAACAATTCATATGGAAGCTATTACATAAGTAACAACTGCAAGATAAGCCGAAATTATAATCAAACTTGAAGAAACCTAGAAGAAGTAAAGATAGAAAGAAGTCAACAATCAAGAGGACATTGGAGAAAGACTTATGACACTTTGCAGAAGGCAATAAGGATGCAAACAGAAGCATGGGCTATGTTAGATGGAGGGAGCTGATTATATATTTCCAAAAGAAGAGCATGCATTCATGCATGAAGCAAGGATTAGGAGGGAACTAATCCTAATGATCCATTGAAGATGATGAAGTATTTATCCATGGTAGCAACCATGAAAAGCATCACGTGTTCAGTTTGATTTTAGAAGAATTCCTCTTTGAAAAGAAGCCTCAAAGTATCCCTGGTTGTCCATCCACATCCATGATACTATGATGAAAGAAAGAAGTTGGAATATTCAGGGCATGAAATCTATAGAAAAGTCCATGGATCTAAGAGCTAAAGAGAAACATGAGGAAGAACATGAAAGATTCCAAGAGAGAAAGAAAAGTCATAACAACCAGTCATTGTATCGAGGATCACAAGACTGCCACCCTGATATGAACTCACTAAAAGAAATCAAGTAGAGGAAATGTGATGCAGGAGCATTGTAATCAAGAAAACGAAGAAACACAAAAGCAGAGGACAGCTAGATATGCACCAACACATATTTTGAAGAAATTTTGAATTTAAATGAAGGAACATTAATGTAATATCTAGGAGGATGTATTTACATTTATGTTTTTGGGTTTGTAAAACAGATCTTGAGCATTGCTCTCATCTATCGGATATGGAGACATTTAATTGTAATGAATTTAAAGTATTTGTAGCTTTTAATTCGATTAGATAGTTAGAGTTGTAGGAGGGGAAACCCTAGAAATCTCCCTTGTATGTATTGTATTGGAAGAATTATTCTCATTGTAAAGCGGTAGAGAAAAGGAGAGCAGAGAAGAACAAAGATTGTAGAATTTGTATAAGTAGATAGTTTTTTCTATAGAACCCATATACAGATTCACTTGGATTAATATAAAAGAGATTTGATCCAACTTCATCGTGTTGTGATGAATATTGTTTGCATCTATTGAATGGTATGTTTACAGTTTTTTTCTATTCTTTGTTATACATTTTGTTTCAATGCGGTGTATATGTATGCTCTTGATTTCATGTTGATTATATGGAGTCTACGAGAAATTCTCAGAGGGAGAATCACCAAAGTTCCGTGGACCGTTAGATCTTGCAGATTAGTGGGAAAGGTTAAGGTTGAGAGTCCTTAAGTAGTCATAAGTTCAGGAGGAGTAGTGGTCATTGGATTTGGATCAACGAGAGCCGTTGATGTTGAATTTCGTCATTTCAGAATTCGGGGCGTGCATAACGCTGTGACTCAGAGTTGAGAGTTGCGAACTCCCGATTCGTAAAGTCCCGATAGAATTAGGACCGTCAGTTCGCTGGAAGCTCAGAACTATTGATTTGTGGCAAGGAGTTATCTCGATCTCGACTATCGGGCAAGGAGAGTTTTTGCATTGTAAATCGTCGATACGCGAAATCCCGAGGTGCCAAAATATTTGGGCCCCGGCCATGGTCGAAAGTCACATCAGGAAAAGTTAAGGGAGGAGTCAAAGACCCATTATCCCTTTTCGAGATTTCNGGCAAGGAGAGTTTTTGCATTGTAAATCGTCGATACGCGAAATCCCGAGGTGCCAAAATATTTGGGCCCCGGCCATGGTCGAAAGTCACATCAGGAAAAGTTAAGGGAGGAGTCAAAGACCCATTATCCCTTTTCGAGATTTCGGGGATTGAAGGAAGTAGAGGAGCTCACATCAGAGATCGAAAAGTCGCGAAACCCGCAATACCTTTTCGGGTGAAGACTGTGGTTACCATAGCTGGTCACGTGGAGTGGAGGTTAATGCCTTGTGCTCGTTCGCACAGGCATAATTTCTGGAAAGGACCTGTGGAAACACTTGTGTGTTGGAGATTCCTACAGAGAATCAAAGAGTAAATCTGACTCAAAGGGGAGATTAAGAATGATCCTTATACCGGGAGGTCGTGCAGAACCTGCTGAGGTAGGGGTGTTGCGTCAGGTGGTATTAGAGCTTACAATTATTGTTTTTTGTAATCAGGAGGGAAACATAAGGCAAGTTGTTATTAAATTCTACGTGGAACAGATTTGAACAATGCCACCGAAAATACGTCAAGATAGACCAATGCCTGATCTAGACATGGAAAGGGAAATGAGAGAAATTTGTGCTCAATTAGATGCTATGGAGACAACATAGAGACGAGATACTGATACAGGAGATGTCAATGAAGCCAAAAGTGAAAATGAGGCTAAAGTTGAAGAAGAATTTGTAGCCAAAGATGTTGCAGAAGAGCATCTATTCAGAGCTGTTGCAAGAATAGGTGCCAGAGAAAAAATGGACATTTCGATGTACAAAGGCAACTTAGATGTTAAGGAGCTACTATCTTGGTTTAGAGATCTGGATAAATACTTCGACTATGAGTACATCGAGGAAGACAAGAAAGTTAAACATGTTATCACTAGGCTTAAAGGGCATGCAACACTGTGGTGGGATGAACTGCAGGCTGACATGTGTCGCAAAGGCAAGTAGAGAATCAAAATATGGGATAGGATGGTCGCCAAGATGAAGGCCAAGTTTATACCTAGAGATTACCAAATTAATTTGTTTCAGAGAATGCAGAATTTGAGACAGAAAGGAATGACAGTGAAGGAATACACTGAGGAATTTTATTGACTCAATATTAGAGCAGGTTGTCATGAGAGTGATAATGAAAAGGTCACCAGATACATGAATGGTCTGATATATGACATTGAAGATGATATGATCATGGTGACTATCAGAAATGTGGAATATTCTTATCAGAATGCTCTGAGGGAAGAAGAAAAATTGGCCCGAAAGAAATGTCAAAGAGGCAGAGGTAGAAGTCTGAGCAAAGGCAAATCGATTTCCCAGGACAGAGTACAAAATCCCAAGTATGAAAAAAAGAAACCTCATAATCACCCTGAAAGAGGAGGAAGTTAACAGGGAAGACAATATGCCGATAGGAACACTTTTCCTCTAGCAAGAGGAAGAGGAAGAGGTAGAGGAGGTGAAATAAAGTGTTTTGTCTGTGGAAATATTAGACACAAATATTTTGAAAGTCATGGAGTAAGCGAAGCTCACATTTCAGAAGCGCAAAGGCGAAATGTTGAGGTAGAAGATGCAGAAGGCGGAAGATACTTAATGATGAGGACAATTCTCTTGAAGCCAGAGAAAGAGGCGGAGAATCTAGTCCAAAGAAATAGTTTGTTTAGAACTACTTGCAAGACCAAGGATAGGGTATGCAAGGTAATTGTGGACAATAGAAGCACAAATAATCTATTCTCCACAAAAATGGTGGAAAAGTTGGAATTGGAGACAGTTGCACATTCGAGCCCATAGAAAGTCTCGTGGTTGCAAAAGGGACATCAGGTAATAGTCACTAAACAATGTTTAGTTGAATTTAAGATAGGGGGATATAGGGATGAAATATTGTGTGATTTTATTCCCATGGATGTCTGTCATCTTCTATTTGGGAGACCGTGGCAATATGAAAGAAATATTATTCATGATGGGAGAAATAACACATACACCTTAGAGAAGAATGGTAGAACGCATATGTTGCTGCCAATTGAGGACAAGAAGGTGAAAGAAGAGACAAGAAATACTATACTTCTCATGAGTGGGAAGGATCTTCTTGATGAAGTCAAGAGAGATCAAGATATGTAGTTTGTTGTGGTAAGAAAACCTAGAGTCATCTTGACCAATACTTAAATAGATGATCTACCGGAGGAAATTCAAGAACTGCTCGAGAATTTCGCTGATATAGTGGTGGATGATTTACCTTGTTCATTGTCGCCCATCAGGATTATAATCCATCGCATTGACCTTATAACAAGAGCGAGTTTACCAAACAAAGAAGCGTACAAATTGATGCCGCAGGAGAATGAAGAGGTTAAGAACAAAGTCTAGGATTTGATGGACAAAGGATTGGTCAGAGAAAGCTTGAGTCCATGCGCTGTGCCAACAATGTTAAGTCCAAATAAGGATGGTGGATGGAGAATGTGTACAGACTCGAGGGATATAAACAAAATCACCATCAGGTACAAATTTCCTTTACCCATAATGGATGACTTGATGGATTGCTTGAGTGGAGCAATTTTTTTTTTCAAAAATCGATTCGAAAAGTGGTTATCATTAGATTCGAATGAGAGAAGGTGATGAATGGAAGACAACATTCAAGACGAATGAAGGGTTGTATGAATGTCTTGTCATGCTGTTTGGTTTGACGAATGCGCCAAATACTTTTATGAGATTAATGAACGAAGTCTTGAAAGATTTCATTGGAAAGTTTGTAATTGTGTATCTTGATGATATATTGATCTTCAGTAAGACTGAAGAAGAACATTTGAGACACTTAACTCTAGTGATGAGGATATTGCAAGTGATGAGGATATTGCAACAAGAGAAGTTGTTGATAAATTTGAAAAAGTCATCTTTCATGAAGAAAGAGATCATTTATTAGGGGTTCGTAATCTCTTCAAATGAGTTGAAGATGGATCCTGAGAAGGTGAAAGCAATCAAAGAATGGCCATCAGTGAGGAATATTTTTGAAGTCAGAAGCTTCGATGGATTAGCTAGTTTTTACAGGAAGTTCATCAGAAATTTTAGTGGAATTTCTACACCAATGATGGACACAGTCAATAAAAGACATAAATATTTTCAATGGAAAGAGGAAGCAAAGAAAAGTTTCAAGTTGCTGAAAGAAAAGATTACTGAACAACCGGTTTTGGTTCTGCTAGATTTCAGTAAAACATTTCAAGTGAGATGTGATGCAAGTGGGTTTGTGATTGGAGCAATCTTAAGTCAAGACAACAGGCTGATTTCATACTTCAATGAGAAGATGAACGATGCAAAGAATAATTATTCTACGTATGATAAATAATTTTATGCAATCATATAAGCACTGAAGAAATGGAGACATTACTTGGTTCCGAAAGAATTCATTTTGTATAGCGACAATCATGCTTTACAATTCATAACTCAACAGGAGAAATTGAACCAGAAACATGTGAAATGGGTTAAATTTATGCAGAACTTTACTTTTTTTACAAAGCACATTTCTGGAACTGTTAACAAGGTTGTTGATGCATTGAGCAGGAAATGTTTGATTCTGCAGGAGTTTCAAGTAAACACCTTAGGTTTTGATATCCTTAAGGATATGTACAGAGATGATCCAAATTTCAAAGATGCTTATGAAGCATGCGAGAATCCTGTTTTAAGAGACAAAAGCCAATGGATTGAATATATGGGTCAGGATGGGATGTTATTCAAGGGAAATCAGTTGTGTATCCCAAAGAGTTCTATGAGAGAGAATCTTCTAAAGGAGAAGCACAGGGGAGGATTGGCTGGACATTTTAGCCATGAAAAGAAATTCACGCAATTGAACAATTTATATTATTGGCCAGGAATAAGGACCGATGTCAAGAAGTTTTTCAACAAATGTAGAATTTGCCAGCACACAAAGGGGAAAAGACAAAATACATGATTATATCAATCATTGTCGATACCAGAGAGGCCTGGGATGTGGTAAGCATGGATTTTATGTTAGGATTGCCAAGGACACAGAGAATTTGTGACTCCATATTTGTGGTAGTCGATAGATTTTCCAAAATGGCACATTTTATTCCATGTCACAAAACCAATGATGCAACACACATTGGAAATCTGTTTTTCAAAGAAGTTGTTCGATTTCATGGCTTACCCAAGAGTATTATTTCAGATTGAGATACCAAATTTGTTGGTCATTTCTGGAGGACACTATGGAAGAAGCTGGGAACAAATTTATCTTTTATCTCAGCATATCACCCTCATACGGATGGACAGACTGAGGTAGTAAATCGAAGCTTGGGAGACTTATCGAGGAGTTTAGTCGTTGAACATCATAGTCGGTGGGATCAAATTCTACCGCAAGTGGAATTTTCATATAACGACTCACCTAACAGAAGCAAAGGACAAAGCCCATTTCAGATAATGCATGTAATGCAACCAAGAGGAGTATCTGAATTAAGGGACTTAGAGAAGAATGAATTCATAAGTGTTGGAGCAGAATATTTTGCAGCAGAGATGCAGGAGCTCCACAGTAAAATCAGAGAGAGGTTAAGGAATTCTAACCAAGAATAGAAGCATAGAGCAGATCAGCACAGAAGAGAACTTTAGTTTGAAGTGGGGGATTTAGTTTTAGCACATCCGAGGAAAAAAATATTTCCAAGGGGAACGTATAATAAGCTAAAGATGAAGAAGATAGGGCCGTGTAGAATCTTGAAGAAATTTGAGGCAGATCTGTACCCTTACAGAGCCAATGGACTAGAGGGATCGGGGGATCAAAAGGAAGTTTAGTGGGTCAAACAATTGCCTGTAGTTGAAAATCTGCATATGGAAAGGATACTTGATCAAAGAATCAGCAAGAAGACCCAAAGGAAGAAATATTTTGAATATTTGATAAAATGGAAGGGACCCCGATTGAAGATGCCAGTTGGGAAATAGAAGCAATGATCCAGAAACATGGACAGACAATGCAGGAGCTCATGAATAGGAGTTCATTAATTTTCAGCCAAGGGAGTATGATGTAGGAGCATCATAATCAAGGCAATAAAGCAAGCACAAAAGCAGAGGACAATTGGATATGCACCAATGCATATTTTGAAGACATTTTGAATTTAAATGAAGGAACATTAATGTAATATCTAGGAGGTTGTATTTACATTTATGTTTTGGGGATTGTAAAATATATCTTGATCATTTCTCTCATCTGTTGGATATGGAGACATTTAATTGTAATGAATGTAAAGTAGTTGTAGCTTTTAATTCGATTAGATAGTTAGAGCTGTAGGAGGGAAAACCCTAGAAATCTCCCTGGTATGTATTGTATTGGAAGAATTATTCTCATTGTAAAGCAGTAGAGCAAAGGAGAGAAGAGAAGAACAAAGATTGTAGAATTTAATAAGTAGATAATTGTTGTTATAGAACCCAAGTACATATGCACTTGGATTAATATAAAAGAGATTTGATCCAACTTCATGGTGTTGTGATGAATACTATTTGCATCTATTGAATGGTATGTTTACAGTTTGTTTATATTCTCTGTTATACATTTTGTTTCAATGTTGTGTATATGTATGCTCTTGATTTCATGTTGAATATATGAAGTCTGCGAGAGGATAAGTATAAGTCTCAATTGTTTCTGTTCCTTAGAATTCCTGCAAGGAGTGCAGTGGAGGTTCGCAAGGAGTGCGTTGATGAGATTCCGAGTTTTATCTTAGAAAAGCTCAGGAGAGATACCGTTGTTTTCATACCAGTAGAGTGCAGGTATAACATAGAGTCGTGCAAGGTGTGCGCGGGCTGGTTGAAGTCTTAGACTTTATCAATCAAGGGGAGTGGTTGAAGAACTATTGTTGCAAGGAAGTGCACAAAGTTGGAGGTTTAAACAACTAGAGATTATTGTGAATGCCGCAAGGAGTGCACACAGAGAGGCTTCAGAAATCATTGAGTTGCAGCAAGTGAAAGCTCAGGAAGGATAAATACTTCGAAGGTCGAAGGAGAGGACGGGTTCTGGAATCACCTCGTAGAAACAAAGTTCAGGAGGAAATATGCCAAAGTATTTGGGCAGGAGTCTTTGAGAAGTCTGAACGAATGGTTGAAATTCTCGGAGGGAGAATCACCAAAGTTCCGTGGACCATTAGATCTTGCAGATTAGTGGGAAAGGTTAAGCATGAGATTCCTTAATCACTCATAAGTTTAGGAGGAGTAGTGGCCATTGGATTTGGATCAACGAGAGTCATTGATCTTGTGCTGAATTTCATCGTTTCAGAATTCGGGGCATGGAGAACGTTGTGACTCGGAGTTGAGAGTTGTGAAGTCCTGATAGAATCAGGACTGTCATATCATGAGAAGCTTAGAACCGTTGATTTGTGGCAAGGATTTATTGCGATCTCGGCTATCGGGCGAGGAGAGTTATTGCATTGTAAATCGTCAATACATGAAATCCCGAGGTGCTATAATATTTGGGCCCCTGACTAGGGTTGAAAGTCACATCAGGAAAAGTTAAGGGAGGAGTCAAAGACCTGTTAGCCCTTTTCTAGATTTCGAGGATTGAAGGAATTAGAGGAGCTCACATCAGATATCACGAAGTCGTGAAACCCGCAATACCTTTTCAGGTGAAGACTATGGTTACAATAGCTGGTCATGTGGAGCGGAGTTTAATGTCTTGTGCTTGTTCACACATGCATAAATTATGGAAAGGACCTGTGGAAACACTTGTGTGTTGGATATTCCTACAGGGAATAAAAGATTTAATCTGACTCAAAGGGGATATTAAGAACGATCCTTAGACCGGGAGGTCGTGCAGAACCTGCTGAGGTAGGGGCATTGTGTCAAAATGAAAGATGTGATAAAGAACAGTGTATTGAAGACTTATGAGTGCAAGCATTGCGAGATACAGAACTAGAGGTTCTCCCAGATGGAGGGAGAAGACTATGATGATTTATTGTTCCAATAAACCAGACATACCTCCACATGAGCCATTCTATCGTCCATAATATCCATGGGTTGGAGTTTACATCATATGAATACAAGACTGTTCTCTAGAATAATTGAACAAAGAGAGTATGTAGAGAAAACTCAAATCTTTGAGGTATACCAGAAAGAGACCCTTGCATACAGATGGAAGAAGACAACTTGGTGGAGAACCTCCAATGCACAATAGAAGCGTGGTGAAAAACTTTCTATAACAGAGATACTGTATCAGAATAGTTACTCAGAACTCTAGGATGATGGATTTCCAATATATGACAAACTCTCATGATATTAGAAGAAGTGCCACATGGATATGTTCCAATTTTAGACTTGCCATGATGTTATGATCTAGCAGGAAACAAAAGAGCTAAATTCAACTATGATATATTGTAATGATCAGAGATATATGAAGTCTTCAGAAAACCAGTGTTCCAAAAAGACTGAAGTACATTGAGATAAAACATTACATTCTCCATGATGAAGTCCAGAAAAGAGAAAGTGGTTCTCCAATATATATCTCCAAAGATGAGCAGATAATCAAAAATTTTGGTAAAGACTCTATCCAAGATGAATGAGTTTGCATACTCAAGCTGGAGCTCATGGAGATGAATTCCTTATTGAAAAAGGAAGAGATGACTCCTAGGTTGGGAGGGAGAACTGATGTGTTATTAACTTATCGACAATCATTTTTCAGTTCAAAAAATGGTCCAGGATGAGCAGTTCCTTTCCAGTTTCGAAAGTGGTTTGAGATTTCTGACAGACAGGCATTTTCCAATTCGAAAAATGGTCCAAATCGAACGGTCATTTTCGTAATGAAAATGGTTTGATGGATTGTTGATGTACCATAGACATCAATTCCCCTTGTGGTCAACATTGGGAATGGTCTAGGACAGTCTCTCTTCTTGACGGTCACTCTCAATAGTGGTCAAGAAGACTGGTCCACCTCGTCGGACAATCATTCTTTCGAAGCTCATAGTTGTGAGAAGTTTCAAAGAATGTTCTGTTTTGGAGGTTGGTGCAGGATAATCATTTCCTTAGGAAATGGTCTAGACAGTCATTCCCTAGGGCAGATTCCTTCTCTCTTGGTTGCACTTTTTTTAGTGCTAGAGGAATGGCCTAGATAGGTGAATGGTCCAGGTTCAACAATCAGGGACATGCATTCCCTAGGGCATACTCATTCTCTCCAGGTTTCACTTTGTTTAGTGCTGGAGGAATGGACCAGATAGGTGAATGGTCCAGGCTTAGAAATCAGGACAATTATTCTTCCTTGCTTAAGAAGAATAGTCTAGATATGCCATCATTGATGTTTGACCTTCTGAGGGAAAATGCTCTTCCAGATCTCACATATGTGAGTGGAATAATGGACTAGATGATTCAATTTATATCATAAAAATGTTTTCTGTGCAGGTTGATATCAGATGATATGATTTTTATGGAGATTGTATGTCTCCGGACAGTAGACGTATACTACCGTGGTGGATGTGTTCCACTAATTGTGACTATATGTCACTGATCAAGTATATGTGTGTTACTTGGTGTGGCAGTGTACCATTGGATTGTAGTTGTGTACTACTATGGATAGACACAGTTGTTTTCTATTGAATGAGATTGTTCCGATTGCCTTGAAGATTATCAGTAGTGTTGGAAATGATTATCAGCTAGATGGATGATCAATGGATAGAGTTTCCCCAAACGAAAAATGGTCCAGGACATTTATTCTTCTAGGACATATGTCTGGATTAGAAGAATGGTTCTTGTGTCACTCTATGGAGTGAGTGACTTATCCAGCATCATGTCTGATTACTCAGATGGAGTATGGTTTCAAGAGATGATGCACTAGATGACATTGATAGTGATGATGGTGCTCATGATCTAATCATGAGATAATCTATACGACTATGTTTATGTTGATGCTACCGGGTGAATGGTATGTTTTTTCTCAAGACCATTACCTTCAACACCTCCCTAGCTAGGAGGGAGTATTGATATTATGGTATATGCGGGAGGTATTTACCTCCACGTGTAAACTTGATGAGAATAGAATATTCTGGGAAGCAAGAAGAAACCCTAATTAGTTGTCTAATAACCCTAGAAGACAATTCGAATCAAGAGAATGAATTGTATTAGGTTATTAGCCTCCAAGAGAAGAAGTCAGCTAAAGGAAATGTTATATACTAAAGAATTAGTACCCAGAATGAGAAGTCGGCCCATGCAGTTTGCTAGAATTAGTATAAATACAGGAGGCCAGTCTTCATGCTGGCCAGTATTCTCAGAACTGCAGAGGAAACACTTGTGCGCAAGTTTGGAGGATAGTTGTTGTTGCAGCTATTGCAACTAGCAAATTTTGGTTTTGGCTTGGACTATCTCTTGGTTATGGTTTGGACACTCTGACCAGCTCTTGTTACTCTTGATTGGTGCGCTATCCTTGGAGAAAGGTGCACCACCCTTTGTTTGGCTATCTAGCCTAGGGTTTGTTTCCGGAATGATTCTCTGTCAAGGTTAAGGTGCTTGGGGGTGGCTTCGGCCTATGGTTGGGTGACAATAGTGATATTTTCTATGGTTAAATGAGCACATCCATCATATTCTAACATGAAGAGGGGAGAAGTTCCCAAAATAGGAATTGCAGTAATAATTGCCTAGTACAGGGAAATCTATCGATGAGGGTTCGTTTAGGGTTTCTAGATCAGTGACCGTATGTTTTAGATATCTCTACCTATCGATTCTGATCATATTCTTGTATCCCTTCAGCTATATCCGAAGGTGTGCCCAGTCTGTACTAAAGTATCCATTTAACTTCTCAAACCAATCTCAGCTTAATAACAATCCATAAGCTTCTAATATATCTACTACAATGATGCCAATCACTTTCAAAAACTTAGGATGTGTCTCTATCCTGATCATTACGTCTCTGAGTTCCCCCATGACTTTGACCTGGGTTATGTCTAGTTGTATTACATGTTTATCACTCTTGACAGGGATTGCGTTTAGTTTTTTACAGATAGACAGTGTCATAACATTAGAGGATGCTCTCGAATCGACCAAACAATTCTGGAGGTTCCTATTGAAGACTTCAAACGTTAAGAGGAACGATGGGACAAAAGGGTTTTCCTTCTTATCTTTCGAGCAGGTATTCACATTTGGTTTATTTACTAGATCTATGGGAGTTAGATTTCTTTCCTAATCATTGCTTGTCGTAGGTTTTTCTACTAATGTCAAAGCTTGTAGTAGAAATTACTTTTGCTAAGGGATCCTACAAATGTCCATAACTAATATATTATCCTTCAAATTCTTCAAATATTCAACTATGTTATAATCATGTTTGGGCGACTCTCGAGTATGGATTCTTATAGGGTTCTTACGGGGAGAAAAAGGTGCTTTCGGATGATCGAGAGTCGCTTTCCCTCTCGGATTTTGGGTAGTAGTAGGATCTTTTGAGATAGGTGGACCCTTACTTCACGTTTGCACAATCGATACTTCTTTGGGTGGTTCTTGAAAAGCACAATTAGGTCAGGATCCCATATCATCATGGTTGTATCTTCTGGTGGACCAATCTCTTTCTGATCGATAACATTCATAATTGAACCGCTTGTTTGTTCAGTTAGGGAAAACTCATCTAAAAACCGGTTGGCCATCAAATTCATGGAATGCACCCATTGAGGGAAATCTCTTTCAAAGTGGTTTTCTTGATGGTAGGTACATAAAGAATCAGATGCCACGTTTCCTAGATCGATATTTAAGTTTGTTGGGGAAGGTTCAATTGCTTTGAATGGTGGGTCCCTTTTAAAGAAAGGCTTATAGGGGCTTTGTCCTTGGTTTCCCTCCCCTGCATTTCTTTTCATGTCTATGATCTTGTTTGATAATTTCTTAACCATATGTTTTAGATATTCTATGTCTCCATTACCCTTGTCGAGAATCTGTTCAGCTTGTTTCCTTGGTGGTCTAGTCAAAAGGAGTCCTCTCCTAGGAGGAGGTTGAACTTCTTTCTTAACTAAAGAGACCTGGCTTTATTTACACCCTTTCATCTAGAATTCTATCATTTTGGCTTCTTCAAAATTCTCACCCAGGGTTTGTTTGGCAACCCTCTTCACAAATAATGAAATAGAAGCTGGGAGAGCATTAGCATAAACTTCAATTTGCAACTCCTGAGTTGGTTTAGCTTCGGGTTGAAACTTGTTTAATATGGTCGTGAATATTTGATTGAAATATTTGACCCTTTCCTTCGAACTCATGGTGGCGGCAAACAATTCATCCATCAGAGCTCCCGTAGTAGAGTCTCCTCTACAAATTTATCTAGAAAATATTTATGGAACTTCGTCCAGCTAGTTATAGATCCTATCAGCAAGTTAAAATACCATGTGGAAGATGAATGCTCAAATGTATAGGGGAAAATCCTGCATATTACATCTTCATGTTGGACATTCATAAGTCTGATCACTAGTATGAATTTCTTGATATGGTCTTCAGGTAATCCTAAAGTCTCGGGGTCGAATTTAGTAAGTAACTTCTCTGAGTGTCAGGGAAGATTATGCACTTGCCCTAGGATGGCCAAAGCATCTCCGACCAACCAAGGTTGATTTTTCTAAGGTGGGTTTCCCCCTTCTTCATCATGGTCGTTGTTATCTTCCATATCTTTGGATTCTGAGTTAAAGTCCTCTTCTTCTGAAAAATCATCTGGTTTAGAGACATTGTCGGCTGACGTTTCGGGGATCAGATTAAGAGGATGTTTGATTTTGATGATTGTGAAATCTATTAGGTCTTCTACTGTGTGTACAAAAACCTTGTCGGGAGTGTTGACCACTGGTCTACTTATTTTTTGTCTTCGAGGAAGTATCAGAGCTAAAGACAACACACTAATCTGTCGGGCGTAGACTCTTGTGATTCTTCTAAATTGATTTAATTCCTCGTGAGGAAGAGTGTAAGGTATATCAGGGAACAATTGTTCTTCCTCGGGCTGGAGGAGTCACTTTTTTAGGAGTATTCAATGTCTGTGGGTTGTCTTGGGAATGACTAGCCATGCATGTGGGTTTTTTTGAATCTACAGGTTGTCTGAAATATTATATGAAATATATATTCAACCATTAATTCTTCAGACCTTCCTTCTAGCGCCAATTATGTTGATGGGTCCTAGATCCCTTTAATTCAACAGTAGGAACCAAACTCACCACCGAGGCCCAATTAGACTCTGTCGTGTTTAATAGGGGAATGGTTCTCCAGATCTTACGATCCGACCAATTTATTGATGGGCTTTACCTTTTCTTGTGAAGGCTCCTCCTTTAGTTTGGAATTTCTCTTTTTTGTATTTTCTCTGAGGTGGGCCCGATATGAGATGTAAGCTGGTATAAACCAACTTGGAAACAAAGAAGATTAATTTTAACTACTGGGAAAGAGGATGATCTTGGGATAACCCACTACTCAAGCATGCAGACGACAATTTTATACCACAGGACGAGTACTAATACGTTAACCATGTGAGCATCCAATTACTATCTGAGATACTAATTATCAGAAAGAAAAAAACATATGCGATAAGATAATGGAAAGAAAAATAATTCACCTACACTAATCATCCATCACATAATAACACAACGATTTGTCTTCATCATAAAGAAAAGAACTATAAAATATTGCATCAGATAACTTAACAATAGATTCAATAGCTCTTACTCATTACAACATCCATTCATGAAACGAGATAGAAAATATTTCTTCTCCACGTCCAATCACACATGCAATTGATGAAAATATAACTTGTCTCTGGTCTAGAAGGACTTGTCAATTAAAGGTAGCTCGAAAATAGTTCTTAACAAACCAAAAAAAGAGTTTCTTGCAACAACCATCAACCTCTAACTAATTGGTCGATGTCCTTATTTATAACATAAAATTCAACTGAAAATAATGACTAAGTGTAGATAAGTAAACAAAATTCTCCACGTGGCGTTCTCTTCTAACAGTTTTTATAACAGTCAACTCAATATATCACTTGAAAAGGTGAATTTTCTCATACTCCGACCAACTGATGAACAACCCCTCATAGGATTGGGCGTATGTAAATCTGTGTTTTTCCACTAGGGCCATGTAAACTTCTATGATCTCCACCTCTTGCACCCGATACTTTACCAGACTAGTACTTAACTGTTGGCGCACAACCCAAGCGCTAATTGAATATTCCATAAATTGTTTCACCTGTCCTCGCGCTCTGTCGGTCACCTTTGCTAGTCTTTAGAACCATGAGGAATCTTTCTTGGTGTGCGATTCGATTATGTCACGCAGGTCGATGAAACTATCGGGTGTGCCGAACTCAAGTAGTTTGATATCCTTCATCACCTTGTTGATCTTTGGACCTAGTTTCTCTCAAATTACTCGGTGAAGTTACAGAGCCAATTTTTCTTGATAGTCGGGGGGATATTCCGTGAAATCAGAATTAAAATCGTTTAGAAATTGCTTACAGAACAATACTCGACAAACTATATGTAAAAACGTAAGCATGGAGAATCCAGACTGGTGCATACTTGTAAATCTCGCTAAACCTGGTTGTTTGATACTTACATGATCCTTGTAACCCTTATAATTTCCTGAACTGTCTCTGTTAGGACCATCATTTTCCTTCAATTTAGGGTGGCTTACATCCGTGTGCCATAGCGTGAAAGATTAGGTATGGAAAACATGAGAGTCAAAGTCATGCCATTGGTCGGTTGGCCCTTCGGTTCGATAAAGGATGTCAGAACTAAACATGTGATGAACGTATGAGTAAGTTCCAAAAGAGTCAGATACTGTCATAAGGGAAGTCGTTAAATGATTCAGTTTGAGGCAAGTTGCTCAAACAAGAGTCAAATCAGCAAGTGCATCAACCATCATCAACTCATTATGGAGGCTGGGGAATTAAAAAGAAATCGATGTGATCGTACCACACATTCTCTGCAACTCCTATCAGCTGCATCACATGCCCTGGATCATACCCGTCGCACGGATGTGACACATAAATTATTTAAAACATCCTTTCGCAAGGCATTCAGTGTTCCCTGGCACATTTTGAGTCACTGCCTGCTTCGTTATAAATTCTAGAAGTTTTGTATGTGTTCTACTTACCAATCGACCTTCTACACTGACTCATCTCGTGAGCCCAACTCAATCAAATTCACCCACCCATAAGGTAGATATGTTGTCACACCATGGGAACTCCTCAAAACTCAGTACGGGGCCTGCGAGGTAGCCAAAGCGCCAGGCCTGAGCCCCAAAATTCCTGGGACTTGTTCTTATTTGCAGCAGGTGTTCCTGAGGCTTCAAAGGGAGATTCCTGCCTTCGCGCATAAATGATAGTATTTACCTGTGCGGAGGCTGAAGTGGAAGAAGTTAAGCCAAAAGGACTCAGGTTGGAAGGAACACTTCCTCAACAACAGATACCGTGGAGGAGAGGAAGGACCAGTAAGAATAAGGAAGTCGGGGAAAACCAAATCTCGATTGAGTCATACGCATGATCAACCACTGAGAAGATCCTAATGCGTGCTATCTGGCTAGAGCCTATCGAAACCACAAGTCGAGGAAGCGGGAGCTGAACGAGAAGGATAGAATCCTCGAGTTCTAATGTTTGAGAACCTAATCAGTAGTTAGAGCAGGCACAACTCGCCATAGGTGAACTCTACTAGGAAAATAGAGAACTACGACGACAGTTGGCAGAAAATACCCTTGAGGTGTTAGCACCTCAAGGTCATGAAGGGAACCCAACCTGGCTCAAGAGGCAACTTCAGGAGGCACAAGATACGATCATGCATTTGTGCGAAGTGCAAAGAGTGTCAGAAGAACAAAAAATGAAAACACTTCAGGCTGTGTGAAACAACCTGGAAGAAAGTCTGCATGAAGAAGAGGCATGATCGATGAACTATGTTTTGTATTCTCAGATGCGACACAAACTTTTGATAATTTTCCCTTTTCTTGTGGAAATTTTCATGTTCTTAAAGTAACCGGGTTGGCTGGCCAAAAGGTGTAGACAATGTCTACTGTATGTAACCTGATCTCAACGACAATCTAATATATAAAGTCTCGAAACTTTGATGAAAGGATTCTGGTTATGGTGATTGAATGCATCATTTCTTCTCTTTGTGTGTGAATCTACTGTGTTCTTTGTCCAAATTTCTTGTAAGTTAGCCTCGATTTTGTGCTTAGTGTTGCTTCGAGTTCCTTTTTATTATTCGTTGATATTCTTTTGCAAAAAACCTCCGACGTCGATTGATTTCACTATACGATGTTGACATGGCACCACTGACTCGGGATACATGGTACTAAAGATCGGGAACTCAAATCGCGAGTGTTGGTCAGAATCGAGACTTTGTTCAAGTCGAGCGCTCTATGCTTAACTTTGGATTGTCGATGCCGAAAACATTTCGGGGATCAGCCTTCAAAATAAACCTAACGCATAGTTTCCTTGTGGATTATCATCCTTGAAATCCCCTGATACTGACAACATTTCAGAAGTCGGTGATCGATGATATTATTTCATTTTTCATTCAACACTTACTCTTTTCACATTTTACCGATGTCGAAAGGGATCGATCATTGGTGATATCCTTGAGTGATGCTTTGCATGGAAGAACAACTTCTGTTTGCCGACGCCGACGAAGATCGTCGCTCGGTGACCTCGGTTCTCTTGAGCGACTTTCTCTCATCTCTAATTCCTTCCAATGCCGAATCTGTGAGCGCATCGGTGAAAAGTTTTGGCTGTTGATTATTTTAATTAAAAGTTAGTCTTTTTAAGTTACAGTTTTTCGCATGTTCAAGAAAATTTTTAAGGACTTAACGAGAATAAAAATGATAATCAAAGGCAACATTTTACATACTGAAGTAGAATCAAACAGTGCAAAAGATCAAGTGGTACCCAAAAAGTAAAATTTGACATAGGCTTTTTAGGGTGTATTGAGTGCTCAACAGTAGGTGAGGTGGTTTTTGAGTGCATTTTTCCTTTGGATTGGGGTTTAATTGTTAAGCCCTAAATAGTGGCTCATTACCCATTTATTGGGGCATATTATATTAGTAATGTTATTTTATTTATGTCGACTTTATTCCATTAGTTGTAATTATACCTACTAGTCTCCTATATATACCAAGGAGACATTTTCATTTTGAATCATCTTGTAATTGTACATTTATGTGGGCATAAGGAGGTTGCCCCCTCGAAGAGGCTTATTATCTGAATTTCTCTATTTTTCAAGGCGTTGAGTACTTATTCTGAGGTTTTTCTATGCTATATTGATATTTGGTTCTTAACATATGGTATCAGAGCTCAAGGTCTTGGGGTTTTGCTGCTACATATGAGACACCTTGGAATTTTTGCTATAACGTTTTTTCTACAATGTTTCAAAAGGAACGACTTGGAGGATATTTAGTAGACGAATCAAGTTACATTGGGTTAAAATTTCATCTCCCGAGGCCTTATACTTTTGGAGAGTGCARGATAGGGTTCTGGAATCATCCTGAACTGAGTCATTGCGGAATTTTCACTATAATTTTTTTTTTGTAATGTGTCAGACCCTGAAATCCAGAGGCTATTCAGGAAAATTAGTAAGGTATCTATGGTAAAACATTCAGCTTTTGGGCCATCTTACAATTGTATATACACCCTATGGAATATAGAGTATCTGACTAGTCCTATTGACTAGTCTCAAGAAGGTGTTCCAGCTAAAACAATCATAACTTATTCTTAGAGTATCCAAATTGCATGAGACTAGTTTAATTGGATAGTGGATAGTATTTAGTATTTCGGGTATGAGTTTCAGAATTTTATATCAATTATTTTGTGCGGGGCACGCTATACAAGTGAGATCTCCTGGAAAGGCCAAAAATTAGCAAGTTGTGGGGAAGTTACCATAAATTCCACTTGGCAGATCCAATTTTGATCATACCTATGGCATTGCAGTGAAGAAATATCAAAGAACTATAGAAAAGAAATTTTCATAGCCATAAGGGCTGAAACTTTGGAGATACAACATAAGAAAGATTGTCTAGCAGAACCACCTCAAAATCAAGGTTCAAAAGTGATACTTGGCCAACATGCCACCCAGAAAGGGAACTTCTACACCAAATAAGCCTCCAGAAAATCCTACTTGGACTCTTGATGAAGGTGAAGAAATGCGTAGGGACATAAATGATTTACAGAAGAATATAGTAACAAAATATGAACTACAAGAGATAGAAGCTAAGTTGGAGGCAAATATGAATGGTTTAAAAGAGGAAATCATGGAAGGATTGAAAAATTTCGTAATAGAGAGGACACCTGAAAGTGAAAATGTATCCCATGAAATTCATGATGAGGACACAAGGAAGGTGAATAAAAAATGGACAAACTCTAACATTGGGTTGAAGACCAACCACGTTCCTAAGATCGATATGAGGAAGTTTGATGGAAAAGACCCTATCACATGGATACTTTAGATGGAGAAATTCTTTGATCTACATAATGTTCCACATACACAAAAGGTACGAATTGCTTCTTTATATTTAGAACCCAATCAATTTGTATGGTATAGATGGCTTTGTTCTTGCAAATCACTCGTCACTTGGACAATTTTCACGGAAGAAATTATAGCACACTATGAGGATACAAGGAGCAATACCTTCTTTAGCCAATTGATAAATCTCAAGCAAAAGGGTTCAGTTACAAAGCACATTCAGAACTTCCAAAGATTGAATATAAAGGTAAAAGATATTCCAGATGAGAACTTGATTGATGTATTCATAGGAACTTTAAGAGATAACATTCAACATGAGGTTCACCTTTGGGAACCCAAATCATTGGAGACTGCATTTAGGGTGGCAAGAAATGTTGAAAGTAAAAATATGGCTATGGCTACTAGAAGGACCAATCCTAACATCTATAGAGAGAATAATGCTACTTCTTCTAAAACACCTCAACCTACAAGGTTGACACCTCAACAATTGGAGGAAAGAAAAGAAAAAGGTTTATGCTTTAATTGTGACAGCAAGTACAGTAAGGGACATAAGTGTGGTGAGAAGACGTTATTCTACATAGATTGTGAAGAGGAAGAAGAACAAGAACATGAACAAGAACCATCTCAAGATGAAAACGTAGAATCAATTTCATCTAAAGAGTTGACTCCCACGATATCGTGTAATGCATTGGATGGAATTAGCACTCCTCAAACCCTCAATATTGAAGGATATATCAAAAAGAAAAAGGTAATAGTCCTAATTGATTCTGGCAGTACTCATAATTTCATTCACTATAAATTAGCCAAAGATCTCAATTGCTTTGTATATCCAACACCAGAGTTTCAAGTAATGATTGCAGATGGAGGAACTATCAATTGCTCAGGAAAATTCAATAAGATCAATCTTACTATGGGGGAATATGTAATGAATAGTCCAATGATTTCTTTACCCATGGGTGGTGTTGATGTTGTACTAAGAATCCAATGGTTACAATCATTAGGAACAATGGATTCTAATTTTCAACAACTTTTCATGAAATTTTCATTGGAAAGAAAAGAAATTGAGTTAAGAGGTATCATAGGGAAACTCGGTAAGTTGATAAGCTCTAATGGAATGACAAAATTATTGAAAAAGGGGCATCAAGGTGTTATTGCACAACTATGTTCACTAGATGTTCAAACATCTAAGCCATCTATTCCTCTATATCTCCAAGGGATCATTGATAAGCATTCCAAAGTATTTGAAGATATTCCCAAAGGTCTTCCACCCACTTGAAATCATGATCATGACATTCACCTAATTCTTGGGAGTGTTCCTCATAACATCAGGCCATATAGATACCCTTATGCCTAGAAGACTGAAATTGAGCGCATGGTTGAAGAAATGTTAGAGGCTAGAATTATTAGACCTAGCCAAATTTCTTACTCTACACCAGTGGTAATGGTATTCAAGAAATATGGCTCATGGCGTATGTGTCCAGATTATAGAGAGCTCAACAAGATCACTATTAAATATAAGTTTCCCATTCCTGTCATTGATGAATTGTTAGATGATATACATGGAGAAATCTATTTCACAAAGTTGGATCTTCGTTCAATGTGTCATCAGATTAGAATTAAGGAAGAAGATATCCCAAAAACAACATTCCGAACTCATGAAGGCCATTATAAATTTGTGTTCATGCCTTTTGGACTTACAAATGCACCTTCCACATTCCAAGGGTTGATGAGTTCCATTTTCAAGCCCTTCCTTCGAAAATTTGTGTTATTATTCTTTGATGATATACTAATCTATAGAAAGTATTGAGAGGATCATGTGTGACATGTTGACAAGGTGCTACAACTACTAAAGGAGAAACAACTATATGCCAAACCATCCAAATGTTTCTTTGGAGTGAAGGAGGTAGAGTATTTGGGTCATATTGTATCTCATGAAGGTGTGAAGGTAGACCCTAACAATATTAAGGCCATGATGGACTGGTTGATTCCCAAAACATTGAAGAATCTTAGAGGATTTTGGGTTTGACAGGTTACTATGGCAAGTTTGTTCGACACTATGGAATAATAACAACACCTTTAATGGAACTAACTAAGAAGGATGCATTTTCATGGACTCCAGAGGCAACTAAAACTTTTGAACAACTTAAAGAGGTGATGTGCAAAGCTCCTGTCTTGACCACTCCAAACTTCACAAAAACCTTTACTGTGGAATGTGATGCCTCGGGAAATGGAATTGGTGCTATCCTAATGCAAGAAGGAAGGCCCCTGGATTTTAAAATTCGACCACTCAAGGGAAAGGACTTACACAAACCCATTTATGAGAAGGAAATGATGGCAGTATTACATGCATTGAAGAAATGGTGTTTGTTGGTTGTGGAGCTTGATTATCTTCCTAATTCAGAGGTCTTTTACTTTCAGCCGTATTTATACCCCATGAAGTATTTACACCCCAGAAGTATGTACACTCTTCCACGTGGGGGAGTGCAGAGGGGGGGTACCCCCTATGCGGGGTCCGAGGGGGATATCCCCCTGGCTGGGGGGTCTGGGGGCAAGTGGGGATTCAGGGGCGAAGCCCCTGAAGGAAAAATTGCCTTATAAAATTGTAAATATGGACCGTTCATGATAAGGTTGCAGATCTAACGATAGAAATTATGTTCAGTTTTTTTTCCCTAGAAGGCAACCCTCTTTTATGAGGGAAATGTATTGCGGCTATGTATGACGGTGAATATTGTATTCTGAGATAGGAGACTGTGAGAGAAAGAAGAGGAAGTTACAACGGGTTTCGCTGTAGATTGTATCCCTTCATATGCTGGATAATAATAAAGGAAGGACCTGGCAATTTCTCTGGTGGGCGTAGCCCACACTGGGTGAACAACGTAATCTGTGTCTTTATTGTATTGTGTATATTCTGTGTTTTGTTTCTGCATTTGTTTTATTTAATTTCTCCACGGTCCTGTTTTTCTAACGACTGGTATCAGAGCGAAAGGTAACTCGCAGGAAAAGAGGGTTCCTAGTTCGAGTGGGAGAAATGTCGGAAGATGAAAAGTTTAGGGTCAAGAAATTTAATGGCCAAAACTACCAGTTATGGAAGATGCAAATGGAAGACTATTTATATCAAAAGGATCTATTCCTACCATTGGGCAGAATAGCAAAGAAGCCAGCGGCTACGAAGGATGAAGAATGGGAGATTCTTAACATAAAGGCTCTAGGAACAATACGGCTGAGCCTGACAGCGTTGGTGGCTTTCAATAGTTCCAAAGAAAAGACAACAAAGGGTTTGATGGACGCATTGGCCAAATTGTATGAAAAACCCTTGGCATCCAATAAGGTATTTTTAATGAAGAGATTATTTAATATGAAGATGTCGGAAGGTGGGTCTGTTGCAGATCATTTAAATGATTTTAATACGGTTTCTAATCAACTAAGTTCTGTAAAAGTGGACTTTGATGATGAGGTCAGGGCTCTTCTAATCTTGTGCTCATTGCCAAAAAGTTGGAATGGCTTGGTCATGGCTGTAAGTAACTCTGTCTCTGGTTCAAATACTTTAAAATTTGATGATGTTGTTGGTGTTATCTTTAGTGAGTAAATGCAACAGAAAAGAACAGGTGAGACATCAGGAAATGCGTTGAACA
>SNQJ01S0058133.1:0-21121 GCA_010110895.2 Picea sitchensis
TGGAAACTTTCCTCTTCTTATGGATACTAGCCCAATAGGTTGTTCTGTCTATTTCTTCAACTTTGTATAGTAGATCATTGTAATGTCTTTGAGCTATTAGAGGATATGATAGGGGTCTCGTGCATGTATTTGATGAATTTAATGATGAAATATGATTGACATTGCTATGATCCTGAGGAATGATGAGCCCATGGAGAGCGAATTTTTTGATTTGTAAGACCATGCCCGATGGACAGGTACCAGTGGACCGGTACACATGGGGAGATGATTAGCTCGGACCTCCATGGGGATGAAGAGCCCATCAAATGGTTGTTGGCATGGTAGAGATAGGACAATGTTAGATGAGCCTTTACACATAAATAAATAAGGACGTTCCACCCATGACACATTGGCAGAGCCCAGCCTAGGGGGGATCACCCACTTCAGATGGAACATTTTCCCCTTGATGGACAGGACATCACCTAGAAGAGCAGGACATTATCCTGAATGTGTGGCAGTGTGATGAGGCTATTTGGTAGATGTGGCAGTCTGGAGGAGCCCTAGAAGGGCTAACGTCTAGCTTCTGGATGCTGGATATGCCCAAAAAGGGGCCAATGTCTCCCTCAGAAGGGCTTAACGTCCCACCTTTTGCTCATTTTATGTCATTTTTCTAGCAGTTAATGTAAAAACAATGTAAATTTTGTAGTCATCCTTGTCGATTGTTTTAATGACCTATTTTTTAATTGAAAGGTCATGGATTGATATATATTGAGGACGTTTTTCCTCATTTTGAACATAACACAACTCACTCTCTTGTGAGATCTCAAAACTTGCTCCCTATTTTGGTGCTCTTGGTCTTTTAAAGTGAGGCGCAACTCTTCTTGGAGGATTTCTCTTGGCATATATGGTGTTTCTCTTAAGGAAGGTTTACAACTAGGGTTTGATTATGCTTTCTTCATGATATGTAAGTGAATTTTTCATGCAAAAATTCTTAAGTGAATGGTTGTAGGCTTAATTTCTTACATTTTCTATTATATTGTTGAATCTTGAAACCCCAGGTAGAAAGCACACAAGTAGGTCATTGCTATATGTCCCCTTGTTTGAGAAATTGTTTTAGCCATTGATAAAGAAAGATATAGCCTAGTCGTTGCTACACTTTTATCCCTTTTTCTGAGCTAGCATTGAAGTTATAGGTTGAAAAGAGGAGACATCCTAGGCCTAGCTGGACTACACCTAGGGTTTCACCTCCTAGGGTTTGAGGGCCTTGCCTTTGCAACACCTTCTCCCTTAAATTTATGCTTTGAAGCTAGCCATTTTTCCAAGTGCGTTTAGAGAAGGAGGAAGAAACACGAGGCTTTGCTTAAGCAACACCGGAGTGAGCCTCCTTCCCCTGGGGTTTTGATTCTAGGGCCCTACCATTGCAACACCTTAGAACCCTACCTTCCAGTCTCTAAGTTTAAAATCTTCCCAAGACTTTTTGCCCTTGCTTTGACTCCATTTTCCCTTAAGGCATTGGTTAGACATACAACGTTGAGCTTTTGGTGTATAAAATCATCTTTCAAACTTCATATTTTTGAAACCCTAACTAACCCTAACACTACTAACCTAGGTTGATGTCATACTTGACGCAGCACTCCTTTTGACTAGCAAATAAGCAATTAAATGATGACATCAAGCCTTTATTGAACATTTGTTGATTGGAAATATTGTTGGCTTGGTCATTTTGTAGACTTTGATGAATTGGTGATCTTACATAGGCTATTTAGAAGAACGTTGACTTCATTTTGTCTATTATATTGCTTATTAAATGAAATCAGATAGTTTAGAAGTACTAACCCTTTGAGTTATAGCCTGCAATATTGTATTGTATTGTTATCATCTTGTTCCAGGCAGGTGTTTTCATCAGGGACTTCACTTCTATATTGGCTGATTAGCCGGACTATCTGATACTGGTGGTAACCTGCAAGGAGGGAAAACCTTAACTCTTGATCTTTTATTCTTTGCCTCTTCAAACCCCAGGTTACTAGGGGCGTCTCCACTGGGCTAACCTCCTTAATGAGAAAGAACCTCCCCATCAGGGTGACATTGGGTGGGAAGGTTCTTGTTACTGATTTAATACATTATCATGTAGCTTTGTGCCCTAAAATACAAAGCGCGATAATGACCTGGCTTGTGGTTAACTAAGGAACAACGAGTCAATCTTCCTCAGCGTGACAAATCTTTTCGTAAGCCTTGCCTCAAAAGGCTTTTCTCTTCTAAACTTACCTAGAGACTCCAGAATTTATTCCCCTATTCTTTGACAGTTTAAGGAAAACTATCACGGTGATCCTGAGCCAGGAAAGGAGGTTCAATGATCCTCCTCTAACTTTTAGAAGGAAGCCTCTCGCCAAATTCATTTGTTGTCAAGTCACTTTTGGAAAGAGACTTACTTTGAAAATGATTACCCTCTCGGACTAATTTTACTACAAGCCCTGTCAACAATCAAAGACAACGGTCATCTACTTTGTTCAAGCCATTGGACATGTCATCCATGCAGCTCTGGTAGGCAAATGCCACCTAAATATGAGAAGTGGTTGCTTAAATTTCTGAAGCCTTTGATGCTGCTAGTCTTAGAAAGAGCATATGAGTAACCGGGCATTTTTTAGCTTCACCCCATTAGTGTTGATGTTGAGGACGGTCATGAAGTTATTCTCTGCTACCCTTTATGATCTTTTAAGATGTTGGTATCTTGGCTTGCTGATGGAAACATTAAAACCATGGATAGAATTGAACAAATCTTCCTCAGAGGAAGGTGAAGTATCAAAGAATACCCGTTATCTTTGCTCACTCGACTAAATATCCTTGCAGTGAGAGTGAATCCATATAGAATTTCATACGGGTTGAAGCATTACTCCATGAATCCCCACAAGCCACTATCGAAAGATGATTATCTTGTTCACATTTATATAGATCTTTCGGTGGCCGATTAGGGTATCTTCTTAGAGACAAAGATCCTCAGTCCATTCAAGAAGTCCAGGAGCTTGCAACCAAGATTGAAGAAAATATCCTTTACTCAAAGTGGAGCCCTTTGCCAGCCTAGGAAGAAATAGACACCAATGAGAAAATTAGTCTGAAGCGTAGAACCTACTTCAGATCTACTTTTGATGTCAGGTAAGCTACAAGTCTTAGTGGATACCATCATGAGGAATCAAGAAGAGATGATGAACATGATCGTTAGACTTGAAAAGTCCAGACTTCATTTTAGACCTCCATTCAAAGGCCATTCTAGAAAGGAACCAAACCTACAAGACAAAGAATGAAAATGGTCGCTAATACTTCAGCCCCTACAAATGTAGTCAATGAAAATCCACCTTTCTTCATGGCTCTTGTGATGAAAAACAAATACCTTAACAATTGCATCTTTGGATAAGATTAGTGCAAACATGATGTCTCTTAAAATCATACAGCAAATGGGCCTGAAGGTAACAGGGCCTTCTGAGAAATGTGTGGATTTGGATTCAAAGAAATACCCACACATGGTGTTGAAAATGTTGAAGTGCAGTTGAAAGAATTCCCGAGAAGACCATTCACATAGATATTATAGTTGTTGATGTCCCGGATATGTGGGGAATGTTGTTGTCTAGGAATTTTGGTGCGATGATAGGTGGGTCCCTTGAGATGGATCTCACCTTTTGCGGTTCCTTTGAAAGATGGAACAAACTGGTTTACTCAATGTCCGATAGCTGGAAACCATGTACAATATGTTGTTCCTCCTGTAAATGAAGTGCATAAATATGTGATACAAACTCTTTAAGAATTTTCTCCAGAAGATATGCCATTTTCTATAGAAGAAGACTTTGACTTGATTAATTGGCGAAGGAATATCGGCAACTCCTAGATGGGTTTAGAACAAAGAGGAGGGGACGGTGAAGATACTAAAAGACAAAAGGATGAAGAAAACATGCAATTATCCATCCCATGAGGAAGTCTTTACACCGACCCACCCACCTCCCTCGGTATAGTACACTAGGGTTGTTCAAAGGAACAACCAAACACAAGATCGAAGAAATAGGGGAGTTGGTATGGATGTGGGGATACTCAGAAAGGAGAGCAAACTAATGTAAAAGGAATCACACAGTCATGGCTCCGGACCTTTCTAGGTCAGGATGGAATCAGTGGATGACTTGTACTACTTGTCCACCTTGGAAAGAGGAAGGCACCCATTACCCATCGGGGGCCTCCTCAAACCCCGCAAGGTGGTGGGACATGAATATCTGAGTAAGTATGAGTAGGTAGGCATTTTTGGTGTATTATACCATCACGCATTTTCATGTTTGTTTCTTCATATGCATTTGATTGTTTTACTTCTTATGTATACATGTTATATTTTGTGGGGATTGAAATACCACCCCACCTTTGATGATGATGCTTCTTTTCAGTGTGAGCAGGTCTGGAGGTTTATGCTAGAGATGTTGAGTTTCTCATGTTCTCTACGATGAGCACATGTCCCGAGTTGGGCAGAGATGTTATCCCCAATTTCTAGGATGTAGAAATCATCTCGGGCCCACAAGTCCTGAACATGAAGTCATAGGAGCATGATTGAGCTTGAGCATGTGCAGTTATGCTTCTTCTTCTTCACGATTGTCATGTCAGCAACAACAACATATATTACCATAAGCTTGGACTTGCATCGAATACTTTTCATGAGGTAATTGGTCCAAAGTGTCATGGTATGTGTCATGTTTGATCGTTAACTTTCTTATATATGCATCGGGTTCCTTGCCCACATTTGAAAGCCTTGGATCTTACACTAACCCACTTGACCATTGTTGGAAGGGATTAGCAGGGATGATGTAGTGAGCTTTTTTTCATGGGTTTTGGTTAGCCCACCAAGGGGGATTTGAAGAGCCATCGTCTCCTCCCACCATACTATCCCACTTTACATCTTATCTCCCCTTACATCATCCCATTCACCTAGTCTAGGCATTAGGATGACCTTTCAGGGATACACTTTGTCGTGGAAGAGGGGTAAAGTAGATGGTAAAAGATAAAATCCATGAAATAAAACCTAGAGATGCTTTTCCCAATGGATCCTCGAGAAGGCAATAAAGGCCTCGATAAAACAAAGGTCCCGAAGAAAAATGTAAAACAAGGCCTAACCAAAGAGGATGTGAGGTCTTATCACGAGCCGACCCGTTATTTTCATAGGTATCTAGTAGTATGACATTGCCATTATCTGGTCACCCGCGCTAGAACAATGACCATGGTTACCCATGACAGGAAAGGAGTCTCATCCACGAGCGATATCATTTCTGTAGAAAATACTTAGTGGGTAACCTTGTCGGCTCATTCCTGCCATGTCAGGCGGTGTCCTCTGGTGGGACTTTGATAAAATAAAGAAAAAGCAATAAATAAAGAATAAAAGGCAATAAAGGGGCTTGGAAAAAGCTGCATCCATGGTACAACTCACCTCCTACCAAAAGGCTTACGGACAATACCTACCCTGGTCTTCACTATGAATGGACATCTTTAGAACATATCACTTCATGTACATGGCTTGAATAATCTTACATTGAAACTTTTCTTCTTCTTATGGATACTAGCCCAATAGGTTACGTCTATTTCTTCTACTTTGTATAGTAGATCCCAGTGTAATGTCTTTTGAGCTATTAGAAGATATGATAGGGGTCTTTCGTCATGTATTTGATGAATTTAATGATGAAATATGATTGACATTGCTATGATCTCGAGGACTAATGATCCCATGGGGGCGAAGTTTTTGATGTACAAGATATACTTAGCGGACCAAGTACCAGTGGACAGGGTACACATGGGAGATGATTATCTCAACATCATGGGGTTGAAGAGCCCATCCAGATGGTTCGTTGGGATGGTAGAGACCGGACAATGTTATGATGAGCCTTTATGCATGAATAAAGAAGGACGTTCCACCATGACACTTTGGTTGAATCAGGCCTGAGGATCACCCACTTCAGATGGAATGTTTTCCCCTTGATGGACAGGACATAATCTAGAAGAGCAGGACATTATCTCGAGCATGTGGCAGTATGATGAGGCCCCTATTTGTACGTGTGGTAGCCTGGAGGATTCCTAGAAGGGCTTACATCTGGCTTAGGATCTTTGGATAGCCGAAAAAGGGGTTTTCGCGTCTCCTTCAGAAGGGCTTGGCATCCCACATTTTGCTCATTTTGTCATTTTTCTAGCAATTAATGTGAAAACAGGAAGTATAATTTTAGCAGTCAGCCTTGTCGGCTGTTTAATGACCAATTTTTGAGTGAAAGTTCATGGATTGATATATATTGAGACGAGGACGTTTTCCTCATTTTGAACATAACACAACTCTACTCTTGTGAGATCTCAAGAGTAAGCCCTAGCTTGGTGCTCTTGGTCTTTTAAAGTGAGGAGCAACTCTTCTTGGAGATTTCTCTTGGCATATATGATGTTTCTCTCAAGAAGGTTTACAACTAGGGTTTTGATTATGCTTTCTTCATGATATGTAAGTGAATTTTCATGCAAAATTCTTAGAGTGCTGAAGATAGTTGTGAAGCAATTTCTACATTTTCTATTATATTGTTGAATCTTGAAACCCTAGGTAGCAAGAAAGCACCGTGGAGTCATTGCTATATGTCCCTTGTTTGAAATTTTTAGCCATTGATAAAGGAAGATATAGCCTAGTCGTTGCTACACTTTTCTCCCTTTTTGCAGTTTGGCGTTGAAGTTATAGGTTGAAAAGAGGCGATCCTGAGCTAGTTAGGCTCACCTAGGGTTTCACCTCCTAGGGTTTGAAAGGGACTGCCTTTGCAACACCTTCTCCTTAAATTTATGCTTTGAAGCTAGCCATTTTTCCGTCTTTAGAAGGAGGAAGAAGCATAGAGGCTTGCTTAGCTTAACAGGAGTGAACTCATCCTTCACAGGGTTACGATTCTATGGCCCTGCCATCGCATCACCTTGGAACCCTACTTTCTAGTCTCTAAGTTTAAATCCTCTCAAGACTTTTCCCTTGCTTTGACTCCATTTTTCCATTAAGGCAGCGAGTTAGACTTGTTATATTTCGGTTGTAGTTTAGGTCATAGGCTAGAGGATACGGGTCAAGCGGCATAGCAGGGACCTACCCACCCAATGTCACCACAATGGAGGTCCTTTCTGTTATGGTGGCTAAGCCCAAGAGGCGATCCTGGCTTGTCGGGGTTTTGAAGGGAAAAGGCTAAAGGATGGTGGTTTTGCCTTCCTGAATACTTGAATGGTCGGAAGAATAACCATAGAAAAGGCACCTACTTAGAGACAAGACAACAATGAAACTTATACATGCAATAATGTTTAGCAATAACTAAGTAATGACTATCAAAATTTAATGTATGTGAGCATATACATCAGTAAATATTGACAAAGTCAATGTTGATTATGATGACAATGGCAATATAATATTACTTGTCAACAAACACTAGAATGATGCAGCATCTAAGATAGTCAATCCTTGAATTAAATCAATGCATTAAATATCATTAATTGCTCATATACAATGAACTTGATGTCAATATCCTAGGGATGATGTCAGCTTCCTTTAGAGTTAGTATGATTAAGCAATATGATAGACAAAGAACATCAACGTTTTGCTAATTAGCCAATGAAAATTACCAATTCATCAATGTTTATCACAAGATGACCAAGCCAACAATATTTTCTATCAACAATAGACAGTTCAAATAAGGCATGACATCATCATTAATTACAGGGTTAGAGGGCTTGTTGCATGGGTATGACGTCAGCCTAGGTTAATTGTGTTAGGGTTAGTTAGGGTTTCCAAATTTAGTTTGAAAGGTGAATTTGCACAACAAGCTCAGCGTTGGAAAGAATACGGCCTTAGGGTAATATGGAGTCAAAAGTAAGGGAAAAAGATCTCAGGAGGATTTATAATTTAAAGACTAGAAGGTTGGGTTCTATATGGTGCTTCAATGTGAGGGCCCTAGAATCAAAACCTAAAAAGGAAGGAGGCTCATTCAGGTGTTTCTTAAGCAAGGCCTCATGCTCCTTCCCTCTTTCTCTAAATGCTCTTGGCAAGCGGCTAGCTTCAAAATACAAAATCCTAAGGGAGAAAAGTGTTGTAAGACAAGGATTTTCAAACCCTAGAGGTTAAAACCCTAGGTCCACAGAATTAACTAGGCCCAGGACATCTCCTCTCTTCAACCTATGACATTAATGTTAACTCAGAAAAAGGATGATAAGTGTACAACTGACTGGCTATATCTTCCTTCATCAATAAACTAAAACAATTTCTCAACCATGGGGACATATAACAGCTGACACTACTAGTGTGCTTGCTACCTAGGGTTTAAGATTTAACAATATAATATGATATAGCACAATGTAGAGATAAAATACAACCATTCATTTAAGAATTTTTGCATGAAAAATTCACTTACAAATCATAGACTAATGTAGCAAATAAAACCTAGTTGTAAACCTTCCATGAGAGAAACACCATAACATGCCAAGAAAGAATCCTCCACAAGAGTTGCACTTCACTTCCAAGAGCAAACATACCAAGCAAAAGATAAAAGATAATATCTCACAAGAGAGTGAGTTATGTTCTTTTAAAATGAGGAGAAGCGTCCTCTATTTATACCAATCGATGACCTTTTAATTAAAAATTTAGGTCATTAAAATAGCCGACAAGGATGACTTTAAAATTTACCTTTGTTTTACATTAATTGCTGGCTTGTCATAATGTGAGCAAAGAAATTCAAGCCGCCACAGGGGAGACGTTGGCCTTGCAGGCAAATACAACATCAAAACCAAAAGTTGGCCTTCTAGGGCTCACTCCAAGCATACATGTGCCAAACAGCCTCCGACACCAGCATGCATGCTCCCAGGACAATGTCTTCTCTCGAGGTGGCATCCACCTCCATCCAGAGCCAAATGTTCCATCTCACAATGGGTGATTCCCCTAAGTGGGGCTCTTTCAAAGCGTCTCTGGGTCGGAGACATCCTTCTTTCTTCTCGTCTGATAGCTCATCATAACTTTGTCACGCCTGCATCCCAACAAAACCATCATTCAGGCTCTTTAGCCCATGGAGGTCCGAGCTAATCATATCCCATGTGTACCAGTCCACTTGGGTACTGTCCTAGGAGCCTGGTCCTGCACATCAAAACTTCGCCCTCCATGGGCTCATCAGGTCCTCGATATCATAGTAATGCCAATCATATTTCATCATTAAATTTATCAAATACATGTGCCAAACCTAGCATATCTTCTAAAGAGCTCAAAGACATTACACATATCTACTATAAAAAGTTGAAGAAACAAATAGAATAACCTATTAGGCGTTAATGTATCACTAGAAAGGAAAGTTTCCTGAGAGGATCATTCAAATACATGTTCATGAAGTGATATGAATTAGAGGAGTGTCAGATTATAAAGTGAGGCAGGGGTAAGTATGGTGGTGGTTCCTTTGTAGGAGGTGAGTTGTGTACACAGTCATGGATGCACTTTTTTCCAAGCCCCTTTATTGCCTTTATTCTTTATTTGTTGCTTTCTTTATTTTTTGCATGAGTCGACCAAGGACCTTTGCCTTAGCAGTGACGAGCTATGATGTTACTTACTTGTTATTTTAAATTAGGAATGAAGTAAGAACAGCTCATGTTGAGACCCCCTTTCCTTAGCCATGCAACCAAAAGGTCATTGCTTGGCGTGTTGACAGAGAGATAATGGCAATGCCATCTTTGTTAGATGCCTATGAACATAGTAATAGGACAAGCTCATGATGGGGTCCCATACTCTTGGTGGTCTTTTGTTGTTGTTATTTTCTTAGGGTCCCTTTTGTTTCTATCGAGAGGCCTTTTATTTCCTTCTCGAGGATCCTGGCTGAAAACGTCTCTAGGTTTCATTTCCCTGGCTTTTATCTCTTACCAGCTGCTTATCCCACAGGCCTTTAGCCCCTTCTTCCTGGGACAAATTATAACCCTCAAAGGTCATCTTAATGGCCAGACTGGGTAATGGGATGGATGTATTGGAGACAAGATGTAAAGTGATAGTATGGCGGGGAATGGACAATGGCTCTTCAAATCCCCACAGTGACTAACCAAAACCCATGCATCCTGGCTTTCAAGACGCCATTAATCCCAACAATGGTCAAGTGTTTTAGTGTAAGATCCAAGTAGTTATTAGGAATGTAAAAGAAGACTTTGATGCATATATAGAAGGTTATAATGATCAAACATGACACATACCATGATACCTTGGACCAATTACCTCATGGAGCAAAGTCTTCTGATGCAAGTCCAAGCCGATGGTGATGGTACATTCTTCGCAGGACAAGTTTGGCGAAGAAGAAAATATGGGTGGGTCCTCGGGGGCCATATGAGATCAATCCTACTCTGGAAGTACTCCATGTCTAGGACTGTGGGCCTCGAGACAGGCCTCTGGTATCCTAACAGGGATAAAAAGACTTACAACGTTGAACTTTTGGTGTATAAAATCATCTTTCAAACTTCAAATTTGCAAACCCTAACTAACCTAATCTACTAGCCTGGGTTGATCCATACTTGACATAGCAGCTCACTGACTAGCAAATAAGAGAATTAAATGAGTAAGCGTCAAGCCTATTAAAATTATTGGTTGGATATACTTTTGGCTTGGTCATTTTTGTAGACTTTGATGAAGTGGTGATCTTACATAAATTTTTGTTTGTGAGCGTTGACCATTTTGATATTATATTGCTGATAAATGGCTCGGATAGTTTATAAGTACTACCCTTTGAGTTATAGCCTACAATATTGTATTGTATTGTTATCATCTTTTCTAGGCAGGTGTTTCAACAAGGACTTCACTTCTTTATTGGCAATGGCGGACTATCTCATACTGTGGTAACCTGCGAGGAGGGAAAATATTAACTCTTGACCTTATATTCTTTACCTCTTCAAACCCTAGGTTGAGGGCGTCTCACTGGGCTAACCTCCTAAACAAAAGAACCTCCCCATCAAGGTAACATTGGGTGGGAAGGTTCATGATACGCCGGTTATCTACTACTATCTTGGCTTTGTGCCCTAAAATACAAACTACATGATAACGGGTTTATCGGACCGGTTCAACCCATTTTCTTTATTAGTAGTATTGGTATGAAGAAAGAAGGATGAATGATGAGTAATGCATTGACTTCGGGCTTTTGAATAAAGGCGACCAAAATAAAGATACCCCTTACCGAGTTGATGAGTTGTTGGATGAAACATGTGGAGCTATATATTTCTAAAAATGATCTTAAGCTGAGACTACCATCAAATCAAAATGAGGAGGAGGACATCTCAAAAATAGCCTTTAGAACACATGAATTTCATTATGAGTTTTTGGTTATTCTATTTGGGCTAACCAACGCACCAGTTGCATTTTTGTCTTGCATGAACCATGTGTTCAACAAACGGTTGAGGAAACACTTGTTGGTATTCTTTAATGACTTACTCATTTACAACAAAAACTGGGAGGAACACCTTCGACATCTGGACCAAATCCTATCAATCATGGAAAAACAGTCACTATATATGTCAATATATGTCAAGTGTGGAATTTGGAATAGCCAATTCTTTACTTAGGACACATCATAGGGCAAAAGGGGTGCAGGTGCACCAAGAGAAAATAATAGCCATTATGGAATGGCTATAAAACACTCACAGAACAGAGGGGATTCCTAGGCCTATGCATATACTACAGGAAATTTGTCAAACGGTTTTCTCAAGCGTACACACCCTTGACTGACCTGACCAAAGGGGTCCTTCAAATGGAATGATGAGGCCCAAGTCGCGATGGAGAAAATGAAAAGAGGTCATGAGCACCTACCTAGTTCTGGCTCTTCACGATTTGTATACCCTTGGCACGGAGTGTGATGCTTTCAGGGGAAGGTATGAGAACCATGTTAGTAAAGCAGACTTACCTAATTTGGAAACTCAGAGGTCACGGGTATATAGCATTCGACAAATAAATGTTGGCTATCGTACGTAAGCTAACAGAATTGAACAATAGTTGGTAGGTGAAAGGTTTGTGGTCAAATTAGACCATGGAGTCTTAAATATCTATTGGAGCATAAAGATTTGAATGAAAGGCGACAAAAATGGGTAAGCAAAATCTGAGACCTCGACTTTGACATTGAATCTAAATAAAAGGGGAAGAAGAACATGTGGCCGATGCATTATCGAGAAGGCCATCCATTTTTCCATGTCATTATCTCAGTCAGGCGGAAGGAACACTTGATAGTGGAATATGCAAGGATCAGTTCACTTGTCAGGCGTGGGCGGGAAAATCACAGGATGATAGCAACTTCGGTCATAAATGACCTCATCTATTACAAGGCCGAATCTTTTAGTTCATGGATAAGCTCTCAAAGCTAAGATCTTGCATGTATGTCTCATCTACCGATGCTTGGGGAATGGGGGCATCAATAAGGCGTATGACGGTGGGAGGAAGGTTTGCATGGAAAGGCCTTGTTATCCCTACGATATCTAGGGATAACTAGGAATCATGTCTGAATTTACATGGTCCTAGAAATGGAGTACCCGAAGCGGGAGTAACTTGAGCATGGCCTGGAGGGCCCATCTTTCTTCTTCTCGGCTAGACTTGTCATCGTGATGCTTGCATTCCATCACCACCGACATGACGAATGGAGAGGACTCTTTCTCCATGAAGTAATTTGTCCAAGGTATCATGGTATGTCATATTTGTTGATTGGTATGACCTTCTTATATATGCATTAGAGTTCTTTTCATTTACGATGGCCTTGGATCTTACACTAATCCCACTTAACCATGGTTGGGGTGATTGATTGAGTGACTGTAAGCTGATATTCATGGGTTTTGATTAGCCACCAAGAGGATTTGAGAGCCATCGTCCTCTCCCACCATGCCCATCATATTTGCATCTTATGCCCACAGCTCATCTATCCCATTCCCCTAGGCCATCCACTAGGGCCTTTAGGGTTATTTTGTCTTTTTGGGAAGAAGAAGGGCTAAGGCACGGGGAAAAAAGCAGCTGGTAAAGGTAAAATCCATAGGAAGTAAAACCTAGAGATGCTTGGCCCAAGGGAACCCAGCCAATAAAAGCTTCTCGATAAGAAACTGAGGGACCTAAGAAAATGATAAAATAAAAACAGACCTAACCAAGAGGATGGGAGGTCTCATCCACCGAACCAGCCATTATGTTCATAGGTGTTTAACACTATGACATTGCCACTGTCGAGAATTCACCGGCAGGCTGATGACCTTTGGTTGCATGGCCAAAGGAAAGGGGTCTCATCCCGAGCGGCCTTATCATTGCGAAGATGCAGGTAGGTACTTATTTGTCATCTCAGCCACCAAGCCAAGGTAGTGTCCTACCGATTAGGACCTTGTGAATAAAAAATAAAGACAATAAAAGAAAATGAAGGCAATCGAGGGCTTGGAAAAAATGCATGGTGCAACTCGCCTCTCACAAAGGCACCCATAGACAACACGAGCCCTTGGTCTTACTGTGACTAGACACCCCTAAAACCATATCACCGCATAAAACATGGCGTGAATGATCCTCTAAGGAAACTTTCATTTTCTTGTGGGTAGTGGCAATAGGTTATTCTGTTGGTTTCTTAGCTTTGTATAGTAGATGCATGTAATATCTTTAAGCTCTTAGATGATATGTTAGAGTTTCATGCATATGTTTGACAACTTTAATGATGAAATGTAATTTACATTGCTATGATATCTAGGGTGATGAGCCATGGGTAGCAGTTTTTGATGTCTTGAGACCATGCCCAGATGGACAAGTACTAGAAGGACCATGCACACACATGGGGAGATGATTAGCTCGGACCTCATGGGGCTGAAAGCCCAACATCGAGATGCTTGTTGGGATGAGCAGAGGCGAGGACAACGTCATGATGAGCCCTTGCATGAAGAAGGCGGAAGGACGCCCTCACCAGGACAACGTGGCAGAGATTTGACCCTAGAAATTGACCCCCTCTTGAGATGGGAGAATGGTTTTGATGGACAAGATGCCACCCATGGCAGGCTTGACGATTTTTGGAGCATGTGGCGTTGTGTTGAGACTATTTGGCACATGTGGCGGGTTGCAGAAGCCCCAAGAGGGCCAACATTTTATACGGATCTTTGATGATGCTGAAAGAACTAGCGTCTCCCTCGGGGGCTTGGCGTCTCCTTTTTAGCTCATTTTACGATATCTTTAGCATTTAATGTGACAAATAATGAAATATTGTTAAGTCTGACCTTGTAATTTTTAATAACCTATTTTGTAAATTAAAGGTCATTTGGATGATATATATTAGGACGTTGAGCCTCGTTTTAAACATAACACAACTTGCTCTCTTGGAGATACTTCTTAGTCTTTTGTAGTGGCTATTTTTGGCTCTTGGTGAAATGCTACACTTGGAAGGATTATCTTTTGGCATATGCACGGTGCTATTTATCATTTAGATGTTACAACTAGGGTTTGACATGGCTCTTCATTGATTTGCAAGTATATTTTCCATGCAAAACTTCTTGATTGAATGGTTGTTGGTAGAATATCTTACTTTTATGGACATATTGTTACTGGCCCTGCTTAATCATTGCCAGAGCCTAGGGGGCAGAAGCACACAAGTAGTCCTTGCTTCATGTCCCCATGATAAAATCTTGATGAGCCATTTGATTAAGAAAGAACCTAGCCCTAGCCATTGCTACACTAGTTCCTCTTTTTCTTGAGTTAGTTTGAAACATATAGAATTGAAGAAAGAAAGACATCCTACACCCTACAATGTTTTGCCTAGGGTTTGAATTCTAAGGTTTGAAAACCTTGTCCCCAAGCAACACTTTTCATCCATAGGTTTGTGTTTATTTGCTAGCCGTTTTTTCCAAAGTCTTAAGGAAAGAGGGAGGAGGATGAGGCCTAGCTTTAGCTACACGGAATGAGCCTCCTCCTTAGGGTTTTGATTTGAGTGGCCTGCCATTGCAACACCATCAAACCCTAACCCTCTTGTGCCTTGGGTTAATGGAGTCTTCTTGAAGTGAGACTAGTGTTTTTGGAAGGACTTAAACTTAAGGCACTAGTCTAAGCCTAAAGCGTTGAGAGATCTTTGTGTTAAAAACAACCTTTTTTTTTTACACTCTTGAATTGAAACCCTACTAACCTAGCGTCTACTAACCCTAGTTTGATGATGACATCTTGCCCTATTTGAACTCTTGTTTGGTCTAAAACTTGCGTCTAGGTCATCCATTGATAGCCATAGAAGTGTTGGGCAATTTCATTGGCCCAATTAGCAAAGCGTTCACCTCTTTGTCTAGAAAACTAACATAGAAACTAGGTTGACATCACCCCTTTAGTATAGTGGCCCTTAACAACATTATATATGGCTGATTTATGATATTTAATGCATTGTAATAATTCAAGGATTGACTTTATACATTGAATGCAAGTCTTTGTATTTATTGAAGAAGTAATATAATCCATTGTCTTTGTTTGCAATCATTGACAGTCAATAATTACGTTTACTATTGCTCATATGTATTAAAGATGATCATTAATATTTTGAGGTACTAACCTTGTATGCACATTTTAGTTTCATTTGCCTTGTCACCATGGCAGTGCTCTTCGGTGAAATATCTTCTCTCGCGACTATCCATTTTAGTGATGTCGTGAAAATCTTACCTTAACCTTTGAGTCTTAAAACCTTGATCCTTTCCTCTCAAAACCCAGATTACTAGGGACATATACCTTGGGATTAGCCACCCTAAAAAAAAAGAAACCATCGGTGGCAGATTGGGTGGGAAGCTCTGTTCTGCCAGTTAAGTCTTACTTCCAAGGCACTGGCTATCCACCACAATTTGTCGATATGGGGCCTCAAAGGAAGATGTGATGAAGCATGTCAAGAATGCACTAGAATAACAAGGATGAGCACATGCACCCTCTAGGTACATTTGCAACCCCTACCTATTCGAGCATAAGTGGGAAAGTATATCCATGGATTTCACATCATTGTCTTGCCGAAACCGGGGAAAGATTACATTTTAGTGGTGCTAGGCGGGTTGGCCAGTTTGCACACTTTTTCCCATAGCCACATATGATGAAGCACATGTGGCGAATTATTTTGAAGAGGTGTTAGGACTACATGGCTGCAAAACCATCATCGGTGAAAGCCGAGGAATAGCAATTCATGGTGATGGTTTTGGGTAGGAGTTGTTCTGATTAGTGGGTACAAAATTGACTCCTACTACTATCTATCACCCCTTAGGCGGATGGTGTTGAGATAGTCAACAAATGGGTGGAAGTTACCTCGGAAACTACGTAGTAGGACAACAAAAGCATGGGTTAGATGGTTACATTTGGGAGAATATTGCTACAACACCGCAACATGTCCATTGGCATGTCACCCTTGATATTTATAGCTATGATCCTTTATCATTTGTGGGGTCATTTTAGTAGTAGGGCTCCGATGGTATAGGATTGGATATATCAGAACCAAGACATTCTCAGGAATTGAAGGATCATTCGAGGGCACAAAACTAGCAAAAGTTCCAAGAAGACAAGCATAGAGTTGGTCGTACCTTTGAGGTTAGCGATTAGTCTATTTGAGGTTGCAACAATAAAGGCAGGCCTCCATTAAAATAAATGGAGTGGAGAAACTGTAGCCACATTTATTTGGACCTTAAAGAGTCAGTAGGAGGATAGGAGAAGTAGCTTATGAGCTGGAGCCTCCACAGGTAACAAAATTCTAGCGTCTTCCATAACATTATATCTTAAAGCCCCTCGGTCAACCGTCGGGCCTATTGAGGCATTAACTCCATGGATGAGGAAGGGACAACTTGTTTGATTCCAAAGGAGGTGTTGGTCCAGAAAGAGGCTCTGGCCCCGAAGCATCAAGGAGTATCTGATTTGGTGGAAGGATTTACCCATTGGATGCCACTTGAGGCGGGGAGCACGTGGTAAGAGAAGCAAGTTTGGAATTGCTTGAGGATAAACAATTTCAGCGAGAGGGATCTTGTAATGTCCCCACCTCTTAGAGAAGGCGATGAGGAGACTCGGTGGCCTAGAACCCCCATTAGGTCATAGTCTCACACTGAGTGGGGGAAAAGTCAAGAAGTTAAGATTTATATTTTTAAGTTGACTTGTGAAAGGAAAGGGATAAAATGAGTAAAGATAACTCAATGAAGAATAGAAGATTAACCGCAGGAGTTAACCTAACTCATGAAATTAGAGGAAAAGTATAGAAGTAAAATTTGGGGCACTTTTATTACTGTTTGGTTTTGGATTAGCGTTGCTATTCTCTTGACATTGATTTGGGGTTTTTTCTATACAAACCCTTTTGAACAACTTAGTGGTGAAATATCCACTCTGCTTGTTCCATAGCTTGGTCTGGGGGATGAAGACTCTCCCACACCATTCTGGTCTTAGCCCATCTCCATCTAGAACTTCAGAAGGTAGCAGGCCGTCTTGTTCTTGTGTTTCCAACAAAGGGTGCACCATCATCTAGAGGAGGGTTAGATCCGCTCCTTATCTTGAGAGGCTTGGGGCCATTGACTGATTGGGTTTTTGTTGCGGGGGAGGAACCATGGAGTTTGAGGTATTTTTTTGGGAGGGTTATCATCATTCATTTATGCGGAGATTGGGGCGTCTTGGAGCCATAGGGGCATCCTGTGATTCCCAAATGCGACTTCGGATCTAGTGAGATCTGCTTGAGATCTAAGTACGAAACTTCTCCCATGGAATTATCATAGCACGATCTATATTTTTGGAGGTTTTCAGAGCATTTGGAGACCTCATTCATCAGGGCCGAAAGCTAAATTTAGGGTTTTGATCATCAGTAGAAACACCATTAGATGGAGAAATTTAGATCTGAGGGTTTGAGAGTGGATTTGAGAATTTGGACATCTGGATTGTCCTTCTGGTTGTCCGATCTATGATTTGACATATTTCTTGGGATGATTGGACACTTTTGGTAGCAAGGCCAAATTATTGAGGAGCCCGGCATTCTAGTAGGGCATGGCACTTCCCAACTTGGAGGTTGAGCGTGAAATGCGGCCAGATCTACTTGATTGATCTTCATTGCATATTCGACCTTTGGAGGCTTATTTTGTATTATGGGAGCATTTTGTAGCTCATATCTATTTCTTGCCAGCCTTTGGAAGCTTATTTTGTATTGTCGGGAGCATTTTGTAGCAGCTCATATCTATTGCTTGTACGACCATCTGAGGTTTATGCCAGATCGACCATCTATTGTATTGATCTTACATTGCTCATAATAAAAGGGTCAGATCTTTACTTGTGCTTCTACATCTTGAATATATTGTGATCTTCATGTGTTGATGAATCTTGTATGCACTTAATAACTCAATAAATACCTGCACATGAATAGATCAGTAGTAGTTAGTGATTCCAGGAAAATATTTGGCTTGGGATCATTACAGGGTTGTCTCTAAAAATCTATTGTCCACTCCCTTCACAGCTTCACCTTTCCATCTTGTTTCCTACTCACTTGTCCCATCCAACTTGTCCAAGCACTGGGTTGACCTATTTTAGGATTGCATCTTATCTAGTGGGAAGAAGGGGCTAAAGGCCCAGAAGGTAAAAGAAAGATGGTAAAAGATAAAAGCCTAAGAATAAAACCTCGAGATGCTTTGACTAGGGATCCCCGAGAAAGAAATAAAAGGCTTCTCAACAAGAAACAAGAGGGACCCTAAAAATAACAAAACAAGACCTAACCAAAGGATAGGGGTTCTCATCTCGAGGCAGCCTATTAGGTCCATGGGAACCTAGCAGTATGACATTGCCATCAGCTGGTTATCACGCTAGGGCAGTGACCTTTGGTTACATGGCCAAGGGAAAGGGGGTCTCATCATGAGCCAACCTTCTCATTTATGTGAAAGTACTTGTGGGTAACGCTATCGCCACTGGTCACCACTCTAGGGTTGACCTAAAATAGGTCAACCCAGGATAGATTCCCCCTCACAAGTCACCACTAAGTAGATAGTTCGACCAAAGGCTAAATAAAAGTAAACCCCCAAAGATATACCTTCCTGGAACAATGCAACAACAAATAATATATTCAAGCTGTATTTCAATGGGTAAGTACCTCATAAAATAGATGACTATCTCAATAACATATAAGAAATTTAGTAATAAATGTTGACGAAGTCAATGTTTATCAATAGCAATGAAAATTATAACACTTCACCAATAAATATTGAGATAATATGGCATTCTAAGTAAAAGACCAAAACTTGATTCAATTTATTCCTAAATTACCATTAAATTGCTCATAAAACAAAACATTTGATGCACCAATGATGTAAATAGTTAAGGATGATGACAACACTTAGGGTTAGTAAGTTAGCTTAGGATAGGATTAGTGAACTTAGGGTTTTAATTCAAATTTTTGAAAGAACCTTCCCATCGTGCTGACATTGGGTGGGATAGGTTCTTGTTACGCGAGTTTGACCTACAAGACTCAAGCCTTTTATCCTAACTACAAACTGTGTGATAACATTTTGGCATCGTTGCTGGGGAATACTGCGTCAATTCTCCCCATATGACACTTTTCAGTAATCCTTGCCTCTAGAGCCTTTATCTTACAATCTTACCTGGCGACTCCACTAGGGTGTTTTCCCTTCCTCTTTGATATTTTCAAGCAAATTATCTGGCAACTCCACCAATGACAACTCGTAGTGGGTGATAGTACTCAAACCCCTCTACCATGGCAACTATCACCCTTTCAAACCCTACCCCTCTGCCTAATCCATGCAAATGGTCCCACTCAGAAACCTTTTGTTGTTTTGACCTAAGCAACATCAAAGGTGGATTACATGACTTACCCAAAGATGTTGATTCCTGGCTACCAATTTTCTCAGGAAAAGGGCTTTTCGGTAACTCACATTGGGCCCAATTTTTTAATGCCTTTGAATTTCATCAAACTAGTCAATAACGCCCAAACGTTTTCATGAGACTTTTCGTAATCTCTCTTGTAGAGGATGCCAAAATTTGGATTGATGCTTGCCCAAAAGGAAGCATAAGAAATCCCAAAGAGTTGGAAAAGGCTTTCAAAATAAGATGGTGTAATAATGAACACACGCCAAATCTTTTCTCTCAGTACCTCAACATTTACAAAGGTTCTTATGAAGGAGTTAGGGATTCTAGTGATAGGTTCAACCTTCTCCTCAAAAGGGTTCGACCAAAGCTAGGATCAGAAGAAGAAATACTCAAACAATACTTAAGCTCTCTTGAAGGGGTCTTGCAATTCACCCTCGGAGACCAGTCACCCTCAACCCTGGAAGAAGCACAAGACTTAGCTTATCAGATTGAGAAGAATCTTGAATTCGAGGACTACATCTGTCAAGTCAACCCCTCACCTAGCAATGATCTTTTGGATCCTAGTGATGATTTGATCACTGAACCCAAGTTCACAGAGGTCTTTCAAGTTGAACCCACACCTCTTAAAAGGAAATGGATCTTTTGCCATGCCCATTTATAGGATTCCATTCCTCAGGAACTCCCTATAGAAATTGAACCTTCCCAAGACAAGAAGGAAGAGTTTGAATATTTCCCGCCACAAAACTTTGAGCACAAACCTCTCGAAGAGTTCCCTATTTTTATCCACCAAGTAGACAAAGCTATTTCAAGAATCAATGAGACCACACCTTTCTACACCATCCTCCAAGTCAATAGCTCCCTCCTCTGTAACTGTGTTTTACATCCAAATTCTACAACCAACCTTATAATGGAGGAGATGATGCATCGACTAGGTTTGAGCCTTTGACAAACAAATACCAAAGGTGGTTTCGCAAAAGGGATAATCAAGGATCTAGAAGTTTCCTTTGACTCCTATCCTAGTGCCCCTTTCTTTATTGATATAGTGGTCGTAGACACTTTGAACAATTTAGGTATCATCCTCCAAAAGGGTTTAATAAAGTGCTTGGCAGGAACTTTTTAGGAAAAAGGGGTTTGAAATAACCATCCCTCACCCCAAAGGGGGATTCTTCACCCTCCACAAAGAACCTTTCATAGGCTCCCTAGTCGAAACCCCCGATCAACCTGGTGACTGTTATCGCACAATTTGTAGGAAAGGCGTAGATAGCTTGAGTCAAGGCTTCAAACTGGCATAACAGGAGCTTCCCCACCCACTGTCACCTCGATGGGGGGCTC
>SNQJ01S0058133.1:22330-35825 GCA_010110895.2 Picea sitchensis
ACTTTCCCCCCCCCCAGTGTGAGACTATGACCTAGTGGGGGTGCCCAGGCCACTGAGTCTCCTCATCACCTCTCTAAGAGGTGGGAGACATTACAGTCTCCCCTGCTTGAAATTGCTTGTCCTCAAGAAATTCCAAACCTACTTCTCTAACCACATGCTCTTGTTCCCAAGTGGCATCCTCAATGGGTAAATCTTTCCACCTGATCAGATACTCCTTGATGCTTCGGTTTCAGAGCCTCTTCTCTTAGACTTCTAACACCTCCTCTGGAATCAAAACAACTTGTCCCTCCTCATCCATGGGAATTAATGCCTCAATAGGCCTGACGTGTTGACCAAGGGCTTTCTTAAGGCACGAGACATGGAAGAGTTTGTGAATTTTTCTACCCTGTGGAAGCTCCAGCTCATAAGCTACTACCCCTATCCTCCTTTTGACCCTGTAAGGTCCAAAGAAATGTGGCTGCAGTTTCTCCGCTCCACTTCTTTTAATGGAGGCCTACCTGTATGGTTGCAACCTCAAATAGACTAAACCACCAACGTCAAAGGTACGATCAACTCTGTGCTTGTCTGCTTGGACCTTTTGCTAGTTTTGTGCCCTCTGTAAATGAACCTTCAATTCCCTGAGAATGTCTTGTCTCTACTGTATCCAATCCCGTACCATTAGAGACCTATTGTCACCATGATGTCGAGGCTGTCAACCCATAGGTCGAAAGGCCACATCGACGCAGGATCTTTCCTTTCTCACGGCCTGAAGAACTCTAAAACGGTTCTCCTATTCCCCTATCGGGAAATCTGCACCCACAACAATCCTCATGGGATCCGCGGGAGATCGGACTTCGCGACTTCGTGAGGTCAGTGGTCGAGCGTTGGACACTCGAATCCCCGAAACCCGACAACCAGTCAATGCTGACCTTTTCCTTTTCCTATCGGGAATTTTCCTATTGTGATTTCAACACTCGCGATGTCAAACAACTTGTGTTATTGACCCCCGAATCTTGATATGCTGAAACTCCAACACGCGTGCGAGTTTAACCTTTCAACGGTCCTTCACTCCATCGGCATTTCGGAGTTCACAATATCGTGAATCCTGATGCAATGTGTTTAGGACTTCTCATCACAAAACCCCAAAATGGTGTGCCACCTGTCCACTCACCGACTCTTCTGGCCCCACACTATTTTCTTAGCCTTTCAGGATATCGTGTATCGGAATATCGTGATTCTTGTTGCTATGTTTGTGGGACTTCAACCAACGAAACCACGAAATGAATTCTCATGTGTAAATCCGACGACCTCTATGGATTGGATCTATGGTCCTACCCCTCCTGAGCTTAGAACCTCTTGGGAATACTCACGGTATCTCCCCTGCTTCTCCACGAGATCTAGCGGCTCATGGGAATTCATGAATTCTCCTCGGAGAATACCGACCGTCCGTCCTTCCTGATGAAATCTGCAAAGTGACTAATTGTTCCTTAGCGGAACTTGTCCACCTATGGCGCAAACTTACAATGCTTCTTGCACACTTTCAAGGCACAACTTCTCTACGCTGTCCTTCGACAGTTTCAAAGGCCTTATCCTTCCTGAGCTTTCCAACCCTTAATCTTTCAGAAAACTTTGCACGCACTCCTCACGGCCGGCATTCAACCACTTCCAAGTGTTGAATCCTTTTGACCCTATGCACACCTGCAGTAGCAGTCCCTCAATTCTTCTCTCAGGTTCGCAACCCTAAGACTTCACTTGGCCTGCGCACTCCTTGCATGGCTCCTATGCCCAACTGCACCTTTAAGGAAATGAGAACAAAGATATAACTAATGAGTGAGATTGTTGTGGGTGGGATTTTCAGTTTTGATCGGAAAAACCACAGTATAGTCATTGGATTGTCGACGTTTCGGATCCAGATCAGGATCCATCTTTAGGACAAAGACCCTAGGTTTAAGAGAAAGAGAAGAGATGGTATAAATACTGGAAGTGGGAAAGTTTCTTAGTGTCGGCTAGGTAGAATTGTTTGGTAAATTTAATTATTTTAAGAAATTGCTAGCGTTTATTAAATTTTTGCTTATTTTAAAGGTTATGATAGTTCATTAATAATTTTAGGGTTTCTTATTTATAATTGATTATTTAATATTCTAGGGTTTAGTTTATAGGTAAATTAAATTTTAATTTTAGGTTAATCTAATAAGAGGTTAAGGTGTGCTTGTTTTGGATTTAATATTAGGGTTTGTTATAAGGTAAAAAATGGGTTTTAATTAATTTAATGTTGTGTACTAAGTCTTTATTAGGAATAATAGGTTCTAGGGTTAAGTAATTTAAAAATTAGGGTTTCTTACTTATAATTAATTATTTAATGTTCTGGGGTTTAGTAAATTAAATTTATATTGTTTTGGGTTTGATATTAGGGTTTATTTTGTTATAAGGTAAATAATGGGTTCTAATTAGTTTTAATGTTGTGTACTAGAGTATTTTAATGGGAATACAAGTTTCTAGGGTTAGGTTATAGGTAACAAGTAGTTTAAAAGATTAGGGTTTTCTTTTCTTGTTTATTTTATATTCTGAGTGTTTTTATTACTACAAGGTTGATTAATATTAAAAAATTTAGGTTCTTAGGTTTTTTAGGGGGTTATTAGGCTGTCTAAGAATTAAATGGGAGGGGTTTTAAGGAATAATTTGTTAAAAAGAAGAGAAGAGAAAATTACCAAAGTTTATTGTTGATTTTTGTGGAACAGGACGAGCCAGTTTTCTCTTAGTTCTAGTCCACTGTCTCTGTTAAGGTTACTAGGGTGTTTACGGATTTCAATGGCTTCTCTAATACGACGTTTGAAGAGGTGATTCTCTTTGGTGAGGATTTTGGTGTCTTCTAGGCGAACATGGTGTCTATTTTTGGTGGAGTGTTCAGCTAGGGTAGAGGTGCGGATGGGTTCGTTCTTGATGTCAGCTCCATGTTCTTTTATCCTAACTTGGAAGGAGCGACCGGTTTCACCAATGTAGCATTTACCGCATGAACACTCTATTTTGTAGATTCCTTTGCCATTGTGAGGGTTAAGTTTGTCTTTAACAGATCTCATGCTCTGTTTGATGGTTACAAGGGCTTTGAAAGAGGTTTTAATCTCTTTCTTACTGAGTATTCTTGCAATTCTATCGGTTACTCCTTGGATGTACGGAGGGTAGGCACTTCTATTCGGGTTTTGTTCTTTAGGGGGAATGTGGTTATTGTGGGTTCTTTCTAGGGTTTTGTTTATTGTGTTCTTAATGTCTTTTTGTTTATACCCTATGCTCCTAAAAGTTTTGGTAGGGTGATCTGTTTCCTTATCTAGGTGTGTTTCATCAGAGATTCTTATGGCTCTAGTGGCCAAGGTTTTTAAGACACCTAGTTTTTGGTTGGGGTGGTGATGGGAATTAGCGTGGAGATAGTTCTCAGTGTGGGTCTTCTTTCTATACACAGCATGTCCAAGATCACCATTACTTTTCCTTTTGATAAGAACGTCTAGGAAGGGGATTCTATCGTTCTCTTCAAGTTCCATGGTGAATTTAATATCTTCGGATATGCTGTTAAGGTGTAGGAAGAATTTTTGTAATTCAACTTTTCCATGGGGCCAGAGAACATTTGTATCATTATTAATGAACTATCATAACCTTTAAAATAAACAAAAATTTAATAAACGCTAGCAATTTCTTATAATAATTAAATTTACCAAACAATTCTACCTAGCCGACACTAAGAAACTTTCCCACTTCCAGTATTTATACCATCTCTTCTCTTTCTCTTAAACCCGGGGTCTTTGTCCTGAAGATGGATCCTGATCTGGATCTGAAACGTCGACAATCCAATGACTATACTATGGTTTTTCCGATCAAAACTGAAAGATATAACTATCTGAGTCCTTTTCCACCCACTCCTTGCAGACAAATTAGACTGCACTCCTTGCAGTAACTCTTGCTTAGATAGAGAAACAATTGAAACTCATTCCTTCTTCCTTTCCTCTCAAATTTCAAACTCTAAACATGAAATCATATACACAGCATATAAAGCAAATGTATAACATGAAGCAAACATTCGTGAGAATATCATTCAACATGAATACACAGAGAACAAACACAAACCATGAATTTGAATCAAACTCTTTCTATTAATCCAAATATCTGTACATGGGTGTTCTTACACAGCTCTCTGCTTCTCCTATGCTCTTCTCAGCAATGTTCATAATAATGTTACAATACACAATGAGGGTGTCTATATCCCATTTCCCTCTTGCGCTCTAAACTGTCTAGTCTAGAATTAAATTCTATCTACCTGCATTAACTACTATAAATGCCTTCTACCTACTAAGGATGCAATCAATCGCTCAAGGTCTGTTTACATAATACAAGTGCGCCTCTTCTTAATGGATTAATTTAAGATTGCGTAACAACTTCAAGGTGATTTTCAAAATTTGCGTTGGCGCTTGTCCAGCTGTCTTTTGCCCCACGTTGGCTCGCTTGATGCATTGGCGATGCTCCTGCATCATACTCCTTGGCTTGAAAAATTTCATGGGCTCCTGTCCATGAGCTCACGCACAGTCTGTCCATGCTTTTGTATTTCTTCTTCGGTCTCGCAGCTGGCATCTTCAACTAGATGGTTCTTCCATTTGACCAGATACTCAAAGTATTGCTTTCTCCTGGTCCTCTTGCTCACTCTCTTGTCCAGTATGCACTCCATCTGCGGCTCCTCTGCTACTGACATCTGCTTTGTCCACTGGATCACTAGCTGCTCATCTCTAGTCTCTGTTTCCCTAGCTTTATATGGATACAAATCTGAGATATTGAATATCGGAGAAATTCCGATCCCATCAGGTAATTCAATATCGTAAGCATTCGTCCCAAATTTCTTCAAGACCCTACATGGCCCGATTTTCTTCATTTCCAGCTTATTATATGTTCCTCTCGGGAACCTTTCTTTCCTCAAATGTGCCAGAATCAAGTCACCAACCTCAAACTGAAGTTGTCTTCTATGCTGATCTGCTCTACGCTTATATTCCTAGCTTGAATTCTGTAGTCTCTCCTTCACCCGGCTGTGAAGTTCCTTCATTGCCTCTGCGAATTCTTCTACACTAGCGCTCTTAGTCGCAGTCTGTTATGAATCTCTCAGCTCATAAATTTCTCTCGGCTGCATGCCATAGACAACCTGAAATGGACTCTACCCTGTGCTCCTGTTAACTGAATCATTATAATCAAACTCTGTCTGCGGCAATATGTTGTCCCACTAGCTGTGGTGTTTTGTCACCAAGATTCTTAGCAAGTCTCCTAGACTTCTGTTCACTATTTATGTCTGTCCATCCATCTGAGGATGATAAGCTGGAATAAATGCCAAGTTAGTTCCAAGCTTCTTCCATAAGGTCCTCCAAAAATGCCCTATGAATTTCGTATCTCGATCCGAAACTATGCTTCTCGGAAAACCATGAAGTCGAATGACCTCTTTGAAAAACAGGGTAGCAATGTGAGTTGCGTCACTAGTTTTCTGACATGGAATGAAGTGTGCCATATTGGAAAATCTATCCACCACCACAAATATTGAATCACAACTTCTTTGTGTTCTTGGCAACCCCAATACAAAATCCATGCAAACTGCATCCCACGACCTCTTTGGTATGTGCAATGGTTGATAAAACCCTGCATTCTATCTTCTTCCCTTTGAATGCTGGCAAATTCTGCATTTGTCCACGAATCTCTTGATGTCTGCTCACATTCCCGGCCAAAAATATGACTCATTCAACTTTGCGAATGTCTTGTCGTGACGAAAGTGCCCTGCCAATCCTCCACCGTGTTTATCCTTCAACAAATTCTCCCTCATGGAGCATTTCAAAAAACACAGTTGATTGCCCCTGAGCAACAATCCTTCCTGGATCATGTATTCTTCCCATTGGCTTCTATCCTTGAGAATTGGATTCTCATCCGCTTCATACGCCTCTTTAAAATCTGGGTCATCAATGTACATGTTCCTGACATCATCAAAACCCAACGTTTTGACTCAGAACTCCTGCAACAACAAACATTTCCTGATCAAAGCATCAACCACTTTGTTAGCAGTACCAAAAATATGTTTAATCACAAAAGTGAAATTCTACATGTACTCAACCCATTTTGCATGTTTCTGATTCAACTTCTGTTGTTGAGTCACAAACTACAGTGCATGATTATCACTATATAAAAAAAACTCTTTTCGGATCAAGTAATGCTTCCATTTCTTCAACGCCTGGATGATAGCATAAAATTCCTTATCGTAAGTGGAGTATTTCATCTTCACTTCATTTAGCTTCTCGCTGAAGTATGCTATCGGTTTGTCTTCCTGACTCAAGACTGCTCCGATTGCAAATCCACTTGCATCGCATTTCACCTGAAATGTTTTCTGGAAATATGACAACACCAAAACTGGTTGTTCCGTGATCTTCCTCTTCAACAGATTAAAAATATTTTCAGCCTCTTCTATCCAGTGAAAAGACTTATGTCTTTTCTTCATTGTATCCATCATTGCTGTGCTAATTCCACTGAAATTCTTGATGAACTTTCGATAGAAACTAGCCAATCCATGAAAACTTCTCACCTCAAAAACATTCCTCGGTGATGGCCAATTCTTGATCACTTCCACCTTATCTGGATCCATCATCAACTCATTTGCCGAAATAACAAGCCCCAAGTAAATGAGATCCATCTTCATGAATGAGGACTTCTTCAAGTTTATCAATAGCTTCTCCTGCTGTAGTTTCTGCATCACTGTAGCCAAATTCTTCAGATGCTCTGCCATTGTCTTACTATAAATCAGTATGTCATCCAAATACAAAATGACAAATTTTCTGATGAAATCCCTCAGGACTTCATTCATCAACCTCATGAAGGTAATCAGCGCATTTGTTAAGCCAAATGGCATAACAAGCCATTCATACAACCCTTCATTGGTTTTGAATGTTGTCTTCCATTCATCACCCTCTCTCATGCGGATCTGGTGATAACTTCTTTTCAAAAAAATCTTTGAAAAATACTTTGCTCCGCTCAAGAAATCCATCAGATCATCCATCCTCAGCAATGGAAATTTGTACCTGATGGTTATCTTATTGATCGCCCTCGAGTCAGTACACATCCTCTAGCCTTCGTCTTTCTTCGGAGTGAGTACTGTTGGAACAACACATGGACTCAAGCTTTCCCTGACTAAACCTTTGTCCAACAAATCCTGGACTTGCCTCTTAACTTCTTCATTATCTTGTGGCATCAATCTGTACATGGATTTGTTTGGCAAAATGGCTCCTGGTATGATATCAATATGATGACTCACACTTCTGATTGGTGGCAACGAATGAGGTAATTCGTCCACTACAATGTCAGTGAACTCTTCCAGCAGTTCCTGAATCTCTTCTGGTAAATCATTCACCCTTGTGCTAGTCAGAACAATCCTCGGTTTTCTGACCACAATGAACTGTGGATCCTCCTTCTTCTTAACCTCATTAAGGAGTTCCTTCCCACTCATGAGAAGTACAGTGTTGCTTACTTTTGGCTTCACCTCCTTATCCTTAATTGGAAGCAACATGTGTGTCCTCCCATTCTTCTCTAGGGTGTATGTGTTCATTCTCCCATCATGAATCACATTCCTGTCATATTGCCATGGTCTTCCCAGCAATAGATGACAAACATCCATGGGAATGACATCACATAAGATCTTATCATTATATCCTCCTATATTGAATTCAACTAAAAATTGTTTAGTGACAGTTACCTGGTGTCCTTTCTGTAGCCACGAAACTCTGTATGGGCTTGGATGATCAATCGTCTCTAGCTCCAGCTTCTCTACCATCTCTGTAGAAATGAGATTATCCATGCTACCACTGTCTACAATGACCTTGTATACCCTGTCCTTGGTCTTTCAAGTAGTCCTGAAAAGTCTGGTCCTTTGGGATGAACTCTCCACCTCCTTCTCGGGTGTCAAAAGGAATTTTCGCATCATCAACGATCTTCTACCTTCAGCGTCTTCTACCTCAACATCCTGCCTTTGTGCTTTGGTGATGTGAGCTTCTCCAATCTCTTTCTTCTTATCTGGACACTCGTAAGACTTGTGCCCATTCTTCCTGCATGTGAAGCATGTAATTACTCCATCTCTTCCTCTTCCTCTACCTCTAGTATGAGGAAAAGTATTTTTGTTAGCATAATCTCCTCTCTGCTCAGTATGTTGCCCTCTCTGTTCAACATATTGTTGCCTTCGTTGTGAGGTTCCATCTCTCTTAGTTCGAGTCTAAGGTTTCTTCTAGTCCTCCTTGGGCTTATGATATTTGTCTTGGGCAACTGATTTACCTCTAGGATGACTTCTGCCTTGGCCCCTCTGACTCTGCTTTCGGCTCAGCTTCTCTTCCACTTTCAGAGCCATCTGATAAGTATCTTACACTATTCGGATGGCTACCATGCTCATCTCATCCTAGATATCATATCTTAGGCCATTCATGTATCTGGAAACTTTCTCATCATCGCTCTTCCAATGACTTTCCCTGATGTTCAGCTTGTAGAATTCCTTAATGTATTCTTTCACTGCCACCAGCTTCTGTCTCAGGTTCTACATCCTCCTGAACAGAGTAATTTGATAGTCCCTGGGGATGAATTTCGCCTTCAGCTTCTCGATCATTCGATCCCATCTCTTGATCTTCTGCTTACCTTTGTAGCATCTGTTAGCTTATAGTTCATCCCACCACAATGCTGCATGTCCTTTCAATCTCGTGACAGCATGCTTGACTTTCTTGTCCTCTTCAACATCTTCATAGTCAAAGTATGTGTCCAGAGCTCTAAACCAATCTAGAAGCTCCTCTGCATCTAGATTTCCCTTGTAAACTGGAATGTCCATCTTTGCTCTTGCACCCATCCTTGCAATAGCTCTGATCAAACGTTTGTTTGATGCATCTTCAGCTGCAACTTCTTCTTCACCTTCAGCCTCAATTTCACTTTCGGAATCACTGAGATCCCTTGCACTGACTGTGCGTCTTTGAATTATCTCCATGTCTTCGAGTCTAGCTCATAGATCATGCATTTCTCTGTCCATAACTAGATCTGTCATCTGCTTGCCTCTTCTCTGTGGCATTTCCCTATCCTCTGGTGGATCGGGTGTCTGCCTCTCCCTTCTCCTTGGAAGCATGGTGAATTCTCTTTTCTCTGCTACCGAAAGCAAAGAACCTTTATGTGCTCTGATACCAAATGATGTTAACGCCCTCAACTTGCAAGTTGAAAGGCCACGTCGACGCAGGATCTTTCCTTTATCACGGCCCAAAGAACTCTGAAACGGTTCTCCTATTCCCCTATCGGGAAATATTCACCCACAATAATCCTCATGGGATCCCCCTCTTTACAATCGGGAGATCGGACTTCGCAACTTCGTGAGGTTAGTGGTCGAGCGTTGGACACTCGAATCCACGAAACCCGACAACCAGTCAACGCTGACCTTTTCCTTTTCCTATCAGGAATTTTCCTATCGTGATTTCAGCACTCATGATGTCAAACAACTTATGTTACCGACCCTCGAATCTCAATATGATGAAACTCTGACACGCGTGTGAGTTTGACCTTTCAACGGTCCTTCACTCCATTAGCATTTCAGAGTTCGCAATATCATGAATCCTGATGCAATGTGTTCGGGACTTCTCGTCATGAAACCTCGAAATGGTGTGCCACCTGTCCACTCGTCGACTCTTGTGGCCCCACACTATTTTGTTAGCCTTTCGGGATATCGCGTATCGAAATATCGCGATTCCTGTTGCTATGTTTGCGGGACTGCAACCAGCGAAACCCCGAAATGAATTCTCACGTGTAAATTCGATGCCTCTATAGCTCAAATCTACGGTCCTGCCCCCCCTGAGGTTAGAACCTCTCGAGAATACTCACGATATCTCCCCTGCTTCTCCGCGAGATCTAGTGGCTCATGGGAATTTGCGAATTCTCCTCGAAGAATACCAACCATCCATCCTTCCTGATGAAATCTGCGAAGTGACTAATTGTTCCTCCGTGGAACTCGTCCACCTATGGTGCAAACTTACGATGCTTCTTTCACACTTTCAATGAACAACTTCTCTGCGTTGTCCTTTGACAGTTTCGAAGGCCTTATCCTTCCTAAGCTTCCCAACCCTTAATCTTTCAGAAAACTTTGCACACACTCCTCGCGGCAGGCATTCAACCACTTCCAAATGTTGAATCCTTTCGACCCTGCGCACACCTACAACAACAGTCCCTCAATTCTTCTCTCAGGTTCGCAACCTTGAGACTTCACTTGGCCTGCGCATTCCTTGCACGGCTCCTGTGTCCAACTGCACCTTTAAGGAAATGAGAACAAAAATATAACTATCTGAGTCCTTTGCCACGCACTCCTTGCAGGCAAATTTGACTGCACTCCTTGCAAGAACTCTTGCTCAGATAGAGAAACAATTGAAACTCATTCCTTCTTCCTTTCCTCTCAGATTTCAAACTCTAAACATGAAATCGTATACACAGCATATAAAGAAAATGTATAACAGGAAGCAAACATTCGTGAGCATATCATTCAACATGAATACACAAAGAACAAGCACAAACCATGAATTTGAATCAAACTCTTTCTATTAATCCAAATATCTGTACATGGGTGTTCTTACACAACTCTCTGCTTCTCCTATGCTCTTCTCAACAATGTTCATAATAATGTTACAATACACAATGAGGGTGTCTATATCCCGTTTCCCTCTTGCGCTCTAAACTATCTAGTCTAGAATTAAATTCTATCTACCTACATGAACTACTATAAATGCCTTCTACCTACTAAGGACGCGAGAAATCGCTCAAGGTCTGTTTACATAATACAAGTGCGCCTCTTCTTAATGGTTTCATTTAAGATTGCGCAACAACTTCAAGGTGATTTTCAAAATTTGTGTTGGTGCTTGTCCAGCTATCTTTTGCCCCACGCTGGCTCGCTTGATGTGTTGGTGATGCTCCTGCATCACACCAAATGCAATCTCCACAAATGATAAAGGATCATAGCTATATAAAGCTCTAAAGGGTGACATGCAAATGGACATATGTTGGGTGGTGTTGTAGCAATATTCTCCCAAATGTAACCATTTGACCCATGCTTTCTATTGTCCTGCTACGTAGTTTCTGAGGTAACCTTCCACCCATTTGTTGACTATCTCAGTCTGACCATCCGTGTAACAACCCTAGTTGAATATATGCTTAGGGATTATTAAGTAAAATTTATTAGGTAATTAATTTTTCTAACATGTTATTAACTAAACAAAGATTGGTATAATGATATTAATTAAATATTTATTAATTAATTAATTGTTATAATTTTGAGTAATTAATTAATTAATTAATTACCTATTACATTCAATGATGGGTATTAAATTTAAGAGGGTTAATAACTTTAATTGTTTAATTAAATTCTTTTGGGTTTTATAAGGCTTTGTGGAGCTGAACCCTACACATGGTATCAGAGCCCTGGCTCAAAATCTGGAACCAAGGGCCTACCTACCTACCTACCCACCTACCCGATTTAGTAATGGAATTGTACCCACCCAAAAATTAGATAAATCTGGGCCTGAGGACCAAGTTCCAGCTCCAAGTCCTAGCGCCACCTCCACCTAACCTGTAAGCCAAGTATACATTTTGATTTTAGTATATACATAAATCTATATATAATATATAAACAATATGCCTGGAAAACAAAATTTGTTTAATATTATACGTATTTAAAGTGTTAAATAAATTTTGGCACTTGGCTCATTAAACAAACAATATATATATATATATAAATATAAAAAAAAAAGAGTATAAACCACATTACTAAAAGAAAAAAAAAATTGGCATATGTAAAAGACATTTAATTAAAATGTAAAAAAAAATAAAAATATATGCATATAAATGAAAAAAAATAGTGATGAAGTAACATTGATTTTAAGTATATATATTCATTAATAAGACATATTAATGTTAGAATTTTAACTGATTCTTAGTATTATTTTTATAAGAAATTGTTAAACTATAAACCAGACACTTTAACCACTTTTCAATTTTTGTAAAATTCATTATAATTTCCCATTAAAATAAATAAATATATAAAATCCACTCAAATGCATTCTTCAAAATGAATTCATGGCCATGGTTGCCCTTACAGAATCCCATATTGGCAGAGGAACTGCACTTCGTTTCCAATCTCAGATGGGTTTTTCGCTCGTTTTCTCTGGAAGATTCAAACTGCCATGAAGATTTGGAAACCCACCTCAGAAACACAGGTGTATTGTCAAAATTTCCAAGGTAAATATCACTTCAACACTCACTGCAAATTCTGCAAATTTTGCTGAATATAGGCATCCTGGAGCTATCAGGCGAAGAAATGCATTGCGTCCAAAACTATTAAAAACATTGCAGAAACCCAAAATTATTATTTATAGGCACTAGAATGCTAGACGAGTTGACGAGAAATACATTATACGATCTCTGGCAAAGCTTTTCAAACAAGTAACTGAGATCCACATTACCAACAACAAATACAATATTTCCAATGGCAGCGTATCCATCGCCCAGAGAAGAACATCTGCCATCATCATTTTCTCTATTTCACTATAATTGCCTGCAATTCATAACCTAAAGAATGTCTTAAGCCATAACATGCTGTAAAAATATCAATGGACAAATGCTGCAAACTCTGAGAAAATTTAACAAAAGATTCATATCAAATCGCAGTGCTGTTATGCCAAAAGAAATACCAACCCTAAACTACTGTGAGAAAATCAAAGATGAAAAAGGTAAACAATGCAAATTTGAAAGTGGGTATGATTGAACCAAGAGAAGCTGAGTGCTGAGTGCACTTCACAGATCAAACTCAATCAAATTTAAAAAAAAATTCAATCAAATTGCAGTGTTGTTATGCCCAGAGAAATGCCAACCTTAAACATGAGCAAATAAAAGATAGAAAAATTAACTATGCAAATTTGAAGGTGGGAATCATTGCACCACTCTGTTGACCAGGTTAGATCAATCCACAAAAGATTCAAATAAAATTGGAATGCTGTAACCTGTTTAGCCCAAACAAATACCAACCCTAAAGTACCATGAGAAAATAAAAGATGAAAAAGGCAAACTATGCAAACTTGAAGACGGACATGATTGCACCCAAAAAAAATCTATATACACTTTACAACTTATTAGGCTGCATCCCTGGTTTTTCATCCCTCTAAATACCTAACCCTAAAACATAACAAATTAAGTTGAATAATTCACCAGAAAACACTGAAACATTAAGTAGTTGAGGGGAAACATTAAGTAGTTGAGGGGTTTGAAGAAAGGGGAATATGAGAAGCGTGGCCAACGAATGTGGTGTTTACCAGGAGGGGCCAAGATAAGAGTCCAAGGGCCCATTAGATATGCACTACACAATAGATAATATTAAACACACATCGATCAAAACCATGCCATATCACAACCACACCAGCGCTACAAAAACAATAATATTTTTTTTTTTATAATAATAAAA
>SNQJ01S0058133.1:43553-67431 GCA_010110895.2 Picea sitchensis
ATGCATCCTTGGCTCTCACTTCAGCCACATGTCTAGACATCCCCTAGCCAAATCACCTCACTTACATGGCTTGGATGAAATCCCCATGGAAAATTTATTTTTCTTGTGGATACTAGCCCAATAGGACGTCTTGTCTTTTTCTCCAATCTTGTATTACAGGTTTTATAATGTCTTTAAGCTACTGACAGATATATTAGGGGTTTTATGCATATGTTTAATAATATTGATGATGAAATGTGATTGACATTACTATGATCCTTGTGACTAATGAGCCCATGGAGGGCATAGCTTTTGATGTGCAATAACATGCCCGATGGACATGTACCATTTGGACTGGTACACATGGGGAGATGATCAGTTCAGACCTCCATGGGGCTGAAGAGCCCACTAGATGGATGTTGAGACCCCATTAGGGGGTAGAGATAGGACGGTAGTTGATCAGGGTTTTGCGCCAGAGAAGAAGAGGACGTTTCATCAGAGGTACTTTGGTAGAGCCCAGCCTAGGGGGATTGACCCACTTCCAGTGAAACGTTTGCCCTGGATGGCCCAGGACGTCACCTATGGGCTCATGACATCACCTTGAGCATGTGACAGTTTGACAGGGTAGTTGGCATGTGTGGCATGATGGAGAGACCCAAAGAGGGATAACGTTTTGCTCTTTATTGCTGCATTTTCCCTAAAAGGGGCTAACGTATCCATTAGAAGGAGTGATGTATCAACTTTTTCTCAATTAGGGTTTCAAAATGAACATTTAATGCAAAATAGTATTATTTTCATATTTTGGCCTTGTCGGCTTTTTTATGACCTAAAAGTTAAATTAGGTCATTGATACAATATATATTGAGGGTTTTGACTCTCATTTTATCATGATTCATCAGTCACTCCTTAGCAAGGTCTGACTTTAGCACCCTATTGGGGTTTTTGGCTGATTTAAGAGAGGTGCACTTGTTGAAGGAAGACTTTTTTTGGAATTTATGGTGTTTCTCTTGAAGGAAGGTGTTACAACTAGGGTTTGCATGCTTCTTTCTTCATGAATTGTAAGTGTTTTTTCTACAAAAATTCTTATTGAATGTTTGTAGTCTAAATTACTTGCACATTACTTATAAATTTGTTGAATCAAAACCCTAGGTGACAAGCACATTTAATTGGTCCTTGTCTCATGTCCCCTGATAGAGAAATTTTCAGCCATTGAAGAAGGAAGAGAGAGCCTAGCCGTAGCTACACTCTCATTTCTTCTTCTCCTTGAGCTAGTCGTACTATCTAGAAGCCGAAGAGAGTGAGATGTCCTTGGCCTAGTTCTCCTACACTAGGGTCGTACCATTCTAGGGTTTGCTGAAAAGGCCTTGCTATAGCAACACCTTGCCTCTTCAAACCCTCATGCTTTGGTTGTCTTTTTTTTATCTTCAGCTAGACGTTTTTCCAATTTGATCTAAAGAAGGAGGAGAGAGCATGAGACCTTGCTTTAGCAACACTGGAGTGAGCCTCTCTCCCCTAGGGTTTTGTTTCTGAAGCCCTGTTATTGAAGAACTTTAGAACCCTTCCCTCTAGTCTTAGGTCACCCTCCTTTAGCTCTTGCATCCTTCTTATTAACTCCATTAAACCCTAAGGCACTAATCTAAGACCTCCAATGTTGAATTAGAATTGGATCCAAACACTCTCAAACTTCTTTAAAAACTAAAACCTTAACTACACTAACCCTAACCTACTAACCCTAGAATGCTGATGTCACCCTTGGTTATTTCATCTTAATGCAACAACGATTCATTTTATAAGAAATTGAATGGTGTTTAAAGCATTTATTGAATGAGGGATAGATTGGATATATTGATTGCTACATCATTTTGGTATTTATTGGTGGAGTGATATTATTTCATTGTTGTATTGACAAACATTGAATTCGTCAATATTTATTGTTATAATTGCTTACATGTTGAATTTAGCAGATGATCTTTGATATATGAAGTACTAACCAAGATTTGCACGTATAAGTTTCTTGTTTCTTTGTCCCAGACAAGTGATTTTTTTCTTCTTTGGTTAATTCTTATTATTGGTTGTTTAGCTAGATCTTCTGCTCGATGGTGACTTGTGAGGGGGGATTTACACTTTTGCCTTATCATCCTTCACCTTCTCAAAGCTCCAGGTCACCAAGGATGTCTCCCTTGGGCCTTACCACCCAGAATAGAAAGAACCATCCCATTGAGGTGACATTGGGTGGGATTGGTTCCTGTTATGCCAGTTTATCCCTTTATCCTCTGACCTATTACCATAAATACAAACTATGCGATAATAGTACCCTAGCAAGAATTCATTCACTTTAAAAGTCTATTCAAATGTAGATTGGGAAGGTAGTGTAGATGACAGGAAAAGTACAAGTGGAGGTGCATTCTTTTTGGGAGAATCATTGGTATCTTGGATAAGCAAGAAACAATCCTCTATTTCATTGTCTAGCACTAAAGTTGAGTATATTGCAGCTGCAGAATGTTGCACACAAGTGGAGTGGATGAAAAAAACCTTACAAGACTTCAAAATGGTATTTGAAGAACCTACTACTATCCACTGTGATAATACAAGCACGATAAGTCTCTCCAAGAACCATGTTCAACACTCCAAATCAAAACACATTCCCATAAAATACCACTATCTAAGAGATCATGCTGAAAATAAGAACATTAAATTGGAATATGTTCCAACACAAAACCCTTAAGCAGAGATGTATTTGAATATCTCAAGCAAAAGTTGGGAGCAATCCTTCCTCCAACCCAAATCTCTCAAAAAACAAATATATGTATATATATATATATATATAAAGGAAAAAAAAATGCACCAATTGGCATCAAATCAAGGGGAGACAACAATCATAGCTAGAAGGAGTCATTCATTATGACAAGAAATGTATGATTGCAAAAGGAGTTATCCATTTCAAATTCTGGTCATAAGTATAATAATCAAAACTTTACCGTAAGGGAAGAAACCATTTTCCATTGATGTCAAAGGGGATGAATAACTTCAGAGGAGATATGCAACATATGAGGGGGAGATTCAGTATAAAGTTTGAACGTTTCCATCTATTGGCACCTGGACGAAGTGGAAAGAAGGATGGCCTAAGTAGAAAGAAGGATGATCATGGAGAAAGAAAGTGTGTAGAAACTGAAGTGACAGCTGGAAAGAAACACAACACGTGCACATGCAAGAAAGTGTGCACAAGGAAAGCGATAGCTGGAGGAAAAAAAACATGTGTGCATGGGAAGAAGACCTAACGTTGGTAGGGTTAGGATTTTGGTAATATATTTTAAATGGTTGAAGAGCCTGAAAGGTATAAATATAGATACGTAGGTATCGTAAGGGTTCAATTCAATTCCTTATTAGTTCATTGTTTTTCTATTAGATATGTACGAGTTGATGCGATTTGTAATGTTGTTCTAAACTAATTTGTAAGATGTTTATCTAGAGGAGAGGAGAGAAGGAATATATGAGGATTAGATTGTAGGCTGAGAATCCTGGTGCGATCTAGTTGGCATCATATAGATCTTACCCATCTTTCAATGGTTAATTGTTGTGCTTAATGAATGAGTTATTGTATTTCTATGAAATATGATTGTGTTGTAGAGGGAATAAACTGTGGAATATAAACGCATAACCACAGATAATAGTATATTGCAATCACAAGTCATAGGATATGGCCCTAAATAACAAACCCCTATATCATACTCAATCCTAGGCTGTAAACACCTGAGTCTTATAGCCACTCATTTAAATCTATCTCAGGTGAGACTATGCAACACATTCTATGTGTTGTGTTGCCTTCTGGTTTACTAGGAGGGCCGATAGTTTTAGAGGATTTTTTGGAAAACCAAAAGACATGAACCCTAGTTTAATAAATCAGATGATAAAGAAAGAAGAGTAGATAAGTAGATAACTAACAAATGGTTTCGTTGTCGTGTTGGTAGGAACGAGAGAGGAATGAGTAGAAGAGATAGATTGAGCGAGAAAAGAATGAGGAAAAGAAGAGATAAATGATCCATTAGAAGGGAATGTTGAGACCATGGAATCCCACAAAAGAAAAAATTGAAGGCTAGTTGAGAACCAAAGGGCTAGAGTTTTCACAAAAACACAATAGAAACCCTACAATCACACCTCACAAATATCTGGATAAATACATGTTTGCTGATTTACACGAAGTCTTTTTCTGTGACTTTCCACATCTACTGTAGGAGTGGATACTAAGGTTGAAGGATAACCGCGTGAAAAACTAGATTAGACAGCTAGATTGGACCCCAGTACAGATTGAGCAGTTACAGAAGGTGAACAACAAATTCACCCACGTCGTAGACTTTTGGTTTGATAGTATTGTGGCAGGCTTGATAACAGAGTTTGTAGTTGACACAATGAAGTCATACAACACAACAGAGCGAGAATTTTTATGTGGACCTCAAGGAAGGTACATTCAATCACTATATACTTCTATCAAGATACTGCTATATAACAAAGGTGTAATGATAATGGAATCAGGCATCTAAACTTCCCTACGTGCATGGGGGAAGGGGGGAAGCACTAACAGAGAGAGAATAAATGGAAGGATGTAAGGATAAATAAAAGAAGGAGGAGGAACCCTTGGACACAATCATGACGGATGACCAAATCAAGTGGATCTTGGTGTCAACGGGAAAGATGCATAGCGGAGTACCCTACCAATACAAGATGAATACCAAGAAGAGAGTCATAGCCACGAGGGAAGTCTTGGCGAGTGTTGAGGAAGAGGTAGAGGATCTCTGGGTTGTGGAGCAGATTGAGGAAATCCTACATGCAACATATGATATGAAGACAAGAGTTCCAAGAACAGGAGGAGAAGGAAACCATCCTCTCCATATTAATTTCAGTGTGGAACCCATAAACCCATGTGTGACTAATACACCAAAGAGGACACCACCATTTAGACAACTGAAGTTCGGAGGAAGTCTGACAGCAGGAAGTACATCTACACAAGGAGCAACAACTAGAGGAACCAGTTCAGGAAACACTAGTCAAGTATCTACACCACACGAAGGAGGTAGTAGTTCATTATTCACAATGGGAGAACATGATCCCACTATCAAATTACCAGAATTTCGAGGAGAAGTAGCAGAAGACCCTGAGAAGCATTTGTTCATTTGTGCAAAGATCTGCGAAGAAAACTAGATCACTAATGAATATACCAAACTTGTGTAGCTAGTGATTACGCTAAGAGACTTCGCACTAGATTGGTACATGAGTCCAGACACAAACAGTGCCCCTGGGACGACAAGGACACTAGCCGACATTAAGATGTTATTGATAAATGAGTTCTAGAAGCTTAGCTTAGAGGATCAATACATGACCGAGATGATCAAAATAAGACATAAACTAGGAGAGTCTGTATGGGAGATCAATCATATATTCAAGCAACTAAAGGGAAAGTTAAAATACCTTATGACCAATATGCAACATCAACACCTGTTTTTCAAATCCCTACTCCCACACTTAAAATACACTTTACGACAACATAAATTTCAGACGTAGGAAGAGGCTCTGTAGGGAGCCTTGTAGCTAGAAGAGAACCAGTACTAGAAGATAGACCCAACTATCGAAGAATTGAAGGAGGATTTGAAGAATCTCACGTTTCAGTTGAACCATAATAAGAACAAGGAAAAACGAGAAGTCATTTGGTGTACCACGTGCACGACCGAAGGACACCACAAGAATGAATTCCCAACATTTGTGGAGTATATGGAAATAGGTATGCCAAATCCGTTACCACAAAGAGGACTATGGTGTGAAATAGGCAAGAAACTAGGTCATGAACCTTATCATTGCATGATGATGCAAAAATACCAAACAGTTCTAAAGAGTTCATATTACACCTTTTGCAAGTGAGTGGGACACGACGATAAAGATTACAGAACTATGGAGTTGATGCGATAAAGAACATCAGATGCATATAGAGTACAAGATGAAATGATGATGGGGCAAGTAACACCATAGTTAATCCAGTTCCGACTCCATATAACACCGTGCAGCAATAATATAATACTGCGCAGCAACCATAAAATAATGTGTAGTCATAGTACCACCGAACGCAGCTCCAGTACAATACTGTGTATTACAATTAGGTGCCATAGTATAACGCATCGGAAGGTGACCGAGTAGGCTACAGAGTAGGAGGATGAACCAGAGGAGGTTTCAAACGAGGTAGAGGACCAGTCACATGTCACAATTGTCAACAACTGAGACATTATGCATGGGAATTTTCTCTTTCACCAATGACTTGTATGTATTGTCACACATTTGACCACGATACATAGGAATGTTCGAAATTATTAGTAAATATTCAGGAAAAGAGGAACCAGAAAAATCAGAATGTTCAGTGGATTTCAGCCAAAGCAAGGGATGAGGGACGAAACATCAATATAGTCACTCATGGAGGAACAAATATAGTAAATGATGTAGTTCAATAGGAACCAATGCAGAACCAATGGATAAAGAAGAACACTGAACCAAGGAAGTAGTTCGATGTGCAAAAGGAAAAGGAGATCTTTAAAGAGGCCAAAAAAGAATTTTAGAAGGAGGACACAATGTCGACTTTCACTACACAACATCACAAGGAAGCACTAGAATGCAAGATGTCACCATCACTAGATCACACCAATGGGATGTAAACCATGGGACAAGTAAGTAAAATCAAAGGCTTTTTTCAATCATGTGTGAAAGTACTAAGTGATCCATCATCTGTGAAGATATTGTAAAACATACTAGAAAAATGTAGCAGCGAGACGAAAGAAAAGATAGAACCAAAAACAGTTAATCACCTACACACAAGAAGAAGGACAAGTAGGGAATTTAGACTGAATGCTAACATTGGGGATTTCAATATGGGAGACATCATACTAGATCTAGGATCTGAAGTGAATGTATTACCAAAGAAGATGTGGCAATGCATCTTAGAGCCAACATTAGGACACTCACCTATTCAATTAAAAATAACAAATCAACATAGAGTCCTACCAATCGGTAGACTGAAGGAGTGATAGTAGATCTTGATGGAGTGCGCACTAAAGAAGACTTTGAAGTCATTGAAATAGTAGAGGGCACAACACCTTACCCGACATTACTTGTTCTAGATTGGGTGTTTGACAACCAGGACATAATCAATTTGAAAACCAGGAAAATGATATTTGAATCTAAAGAATATAGGGTCATTGCACCATTAGACCTATCATAAGGGGAGAGGTTTGTAGAAACGACTTTCCTAGACTTAGACAAAATTGGCCAGTTGTACAGAACAACTTCACACAATGAGGATTACGTAAAACCAACTACAGATGGGATACTCAGTTGGTGAATCATTACTTCATGTGCAATAGACTCAGACACCGGGTTAGAAAACTAGCAACAAAGGCTACACGAAGTATCCACGAGGAGATGTGATAGAATAGACTGCGCAATAAGATGGCTAGGCACAAAAATCAGAGAACCACCTAGTTTCCATGGACTAAATTATTTGGAAACATTCTTGACACAATATGAAGATGTAGTGTTAGAGAACCAGATACTATTAGCACTTGACTTAGAACTAAAGGCCACACCCACAATATGGTGGGGCACACACAAAGAGACAATCACATACTGGTATCAATGTAAGTGATTACTGTTCATAAGGTTCGATGCAGAGCATGAAAACAACAAACAACAGAAATATGAAGGAAAAGAGGCACCAGCGGAACACTTGGAGAAGTGCAAAATGCTATGGAAAATGACACCACTAGAGGAATGGTGTCATCACTTCATACATACTCTAGAGGGAATACCATCAAACTGGTATACAAACCAGGAGTTGCGCAAAGGAACTACGGCATGGACGACATTGCAACAAAATTTTACAGTCACTTTCTCATTCGAGCATGAGAACCCCAACATAGACGCAACCTTGAAATAGATCAAAGGAGTCATATTAATTAGATAACTAGAAATAGAACTTATCACATAAGAACAATAGTGGAATAAACAGATAGTCAAGGAAATATTGTCATGTTACCATGTATAGGAGGAAGCACCAGATGAAGATGATCTTCACGATATTTAGATCGAAGAAGTAGATGGTGAAAGATATGTGGAAGGACCACCCATAGAATCAAAAGTCATTTCTACTCCAATCAGGGTAAAGAAAGTTAACATCGGGACAACTGAGAAGCCCAAAATGGCTAGCATTGTATACTACTAGGATGAGCAAACAGTAGAAAGCATCATAGAGTTGTTGCATGAATACATTGACCTCTTTCCCACAACATTTACAGAGATGAAGTGTATAGCTGGAGAACTAAGAGAAATGAAGATACCACTTAGATTGGATAGGAGTCCTATTAGACAATGACCCTACACACTAAAACCCATATATAAACAGAAATTTAAAGATGAGATCGACAGGATGCTCGAAGTGAACATCATCGAACCAGTTGAGGAGTCAGAATGGATAAGTCTGATGGTAGTACAGGACAAGAAACAAGGAAGAGGTATCAGGATATGTGTTGACTTGAGGAATATGAACGATGCATGCCTACACGGCCCGTTCCCTACACCATTCATAGATGAACTGTTAGAGAATGTGGGGGGACATGAAGCTTACTCATTCACTGATGGATTCTCAGGCTACCATCAGATTAACATAGCACATGAGAACAGACACAAGACCACATTTGCAATGAAATGGGGGTCTTATCAGTACACAATCATGTCGTTTGGACTACAGAATTCACCCACAATATTCTCCAGAGTGGTCATCGCAGCATTTAAGGAATTCGTCGATCAATTTCTTGAATTATACCTGGATGATTGGACAGTCTATAGAATGTTGAAAAACCATGTGGAAGTTATATGGTTGATGTTAGAAATATGCAGACAGTGCCAGATATCACTAACCATCAAGAAATGCATATTTGGAACACCATTTGGGATACTATTGGGCCACATAGTATGCAAACAAGTCTTATTAGTAGATCCCACAAATATCACAGTCATTGTTAACTTTCCAACACCAAAAACAGTTCATTAGCTAAGAGCGACGTTAGGACACACAGGATACTACAGGAAATTCATTAAAGGGTATGCGCAGATCACATCACCAATGGAAAAGTTGTTAAGGAAGGATACAAAGTTTCAGTGGAACGACGAGTGTCAACACGATTTGGATACCTTAAAAGAAAAGATGGTTACTGCGTTGATATTAGTATTTCTAGACTGGGAAAAGACATTCCATGTGCATGTAGATGCATTAGCAATAACACTAGGAGCTATATTAGCACAACCAGGAGTGGGAGACTTGGATCACCCGATAGCATTTGCAAGAAGAAAGTTATCAGACTCAAAATAGAATTATAACATGACAAAAAGAGAAGGCCTAGCCATGGTCTATGCACTGCAGAAGTTCAGGCCTTACCTATTGGGAAAACACTTTAAGATGTTCATAGATCACTCAGCCCTGAAATACCTAGTCAACATGTCAGTGTTGGGGGGGAGAATCTGTAGATGGTTACTGCTATTTCAAGAATTTGATTTTGAAGTAATAGTTAAACCAGAAAAAGTGAATGCAGGACTTGACCACCTGTCAAGGGTCACAAATGGAGAAGAACCTACGAATCTAGAAGACAACTTTCCGGATGCACAGTTATTCCCCGTACAGATTATTGTTGAATACTTCCCAGATATAATTCAGTACTTGAGTACAGGTACTGCGTCGCAAGAACATACTATCATGCAGAAGAAGAATATGGTAGTCTGCACGACTAACTATCAACTGATTATAGGATATTTATATAAAATGGGTGCAGATAGCATTTTGCGAAGATACATATTAGAGCATGAAATACCAATAATTTTAGTAGAATCCCATGAGGGAATAGTAGGAGGACACTATGCAGGTAAATCTATCACGTATAAGGTATTCCGTGTAGGACTATGGTGGCTGATGATTCACAGAGACTCAAAGGAGTACTGTCAAAAATGCGATGTCTGTCAAAGGGTAAGCAAACCCAACAGAAGAGACGAGATCCCACTACGACCACAAGTAACATTACAAGAATTTGAAAAATGGGCAATAGACCTTGTGGGACCAATTAACCCACCAACCAAAAGAATAGGGGCAAGGTACATTATCACCACGATGGAATATATAACAAGATGGGCAGAAGCCGCACCAGTAAAAGATTGTCGCACAGAGACAACAACACACTTTTTGTTTGAACAAGTAATCACTAGATTTGGGTGCCCAAGAGTTTTGATGAGTGACCAAGGCACACACCTCATAAACAACACCATCTGCATGATGACTGAAGAGTTTGAAGTTAATCACTAGAAGAGCACACTGTATCATCCACAGGAAAATAGCACAGTGGAATCCTTCAAAAAAATTATGGAGAACGCACTGACAAAGATTTGTAACATCAACAAAGATGACTGGGACCTCAAATTACCAGTAGAATTATGGGTGTACAGGACTACATGAAAAAATTTGACATGGCACGCACCGTTTAAACTAGTTTATGGCCAAGAAGTAGTAGTGCCATTAGAATTTTTAGTACCTAGCTTGCACGTAGAAACATCACACAAATGACAGAACGAGGTGTAGTACAGGAGAGACTGAATCAACTATTAACCATGGAGGAAGACCTAATCTTGGCATGATTCCATCAACAAGTGCAGAAAGAAAGAGACAAATCTTGGCATGATCGACACATCAAGAAGAAAACGTTCAAGGAAGGAGATATAGTATTGATGTATGACAACAAATTGTTTCAGTACCCAGGAAAGCTTAGAATGCATTAGTTAGTACCATACGAAGTAAAATTTGTCACAGACAGAGGAGCTTTACAGTTAAGAGATTTAGCAAGCAGAGAACTCCAAGGAATGATCAATGGGAGCCGAATGAAGTTGTATAAGGATAGTCGACCACCCACCACACAGTAAATTAAATATAAATAAATAAAATCGAAAAGAAAACAAAAAGGAAAAAAAAATAAAGAGGGTGTAGCATGCCAGAGATAGAAAGGCCACATGAAGTTTGAAACATGAATTCGAAAAAGGCAAGGACAACGGTTATCTATAAATGGAAACAAGAGGGAAAAGGAAAGTCGACGAAAGTAGGATGACATGACAACACTAGACGGAATTAAAGGATGACAAGGACCGATGGGACATCACATTAATCACGCCAACTGGAGACGAAAAGGTAAGCTTAATGGCAAGTAAGCAACCACTGGAGATGCATTGAACCCATAATTATGGTGCATTAAACCCATAATGAAGGAAATTTCCTTGACAAGCTTCATGGCAAGCCAATACAACATGCGAGCATGGGAGAAACTCGTCTATTTGTGAAAGGAGAACAGTCAGAGAGTAATAGCATCCAAAACGCACAGAGTGAGACTACAAATATCACATAAGTTATTTGAACCTAGTAAATGTTTGACAGTCACCACTATTGCACCACCGAAGCCAATAGAAGCAAGACAGAGTGCTAGACTAACTAGGGTTCAAACTAGGTCATGAGGATTGTTGAAAGAGAATAAACAGCAACAGCCAAAGATCATCGATATCAACAAAATCCCATCCCCAAAGATGATACCGTTGAGTTATACACCGATACTGGAAGAAATTAAACAGCCAGAAGCAAAGGTTGTGAAAGTAGACACGCCAACAGTGGCGTAGCAGCCTCAGAGAGCGGAAGAAGAAACCCAAAAGGAGGTGCAAACTGAGAGCACCAAAGTAGCCCTGGAAGTTAATGGAACGACATAGAGTCTGGAAGTAGTAGTGGAGCCATATGAGTCTCAAACGACCATCTCTAAACACCCAATAGGGGAGACCACTGAAGATGTCTCGACTTGGCTAGAATGGCTTATAGGGGAGAAACCAGAAGTTGTTGGAACTTTGAGACAACCACCATAGTAGAAAGACAAAGTACAGATACCAAGCTCACGCCGCAAGCAAACTGTAGCAGAAATTGTTCTACCACACGTACTAGCTGGAGTACAGGTAGTACCAGAGCTACTGGGCCATGTTGGGAGGCTCAAAGATTTAGACCACGATGTAGCAGATGAAGACAAGTTCCCAAAACTTGCATAGAGGGTCTTTACACATACCATAGGCACAACAAAATTTGGATAAACGATCAACCAACCATACCAGTGGGAAACTAGGCTGGAGAAAACAAGAATCTTAGGTCTGTTGAACCTGCCACACTTTGGCAGAGGATGGAATGCAAAAACATGCATTAAGAAGCTATTAGCAGTCACACATGGAGGGGACATATGGCTAGACAAACCCATCCCCATAACTATTAACCTTATAGCACAAATAACAAGGTTACCAATCTGGGGTATGGATCCCATGTTGATTCTGGACAACAAATCCAAGGAGAAAGCACTAGCAGAAGAAATGAAGAAGAAGTATGGCATCGCTAGGGGAAATAGAGGCATCATTATCAAATGGATCAAAAACATAGCCACACAATTGGGTGCAAAAGTCTTAGCCTGCAAGTTGCTAAGAAAATGCCGCATAGAGGAAGTACCAGCTGGAGTCATTGCAGTTGCAACCCAGTGTGCAAAAGGCACCTCAATGAGCTGGGATCCATATTTATTGAAATTATTCTAAGAGGATTGCAAGGATGCATAGGACCTAGGCACAAAGTTCCATTACTCATTGTTGATTACCCTAATATCATTCATGGGATGGCGAGAACCAGGGTATGTAGTTTTTTGTACCAGACCACAGCTATTGGGAGAGAGATACCTATTGCTGAGAGCTGGGCCGAATGCTAGGTATAAGAGGGAGAATGGGGTCATATTTGAAGCATACCTACGATACATATAGGAAACCATCAACCGATCATGGATAATAATACTAGAGGCTATCACACGCTATGTGGACATCACAAATTTCAGGGCCACATTACAAACAATGTGGATAGAGGCAAGGAAGGATCCAGCTAAACAATGGCTACATATACGCTACTACATCATAGAGGGAGATATTGACATGGTCATCAAAGAATGAAATGATGAATGGAGGATCCCAACCATTACTCGGGAAGTGCCGAAAAGAACAACAGAGGAAGAGGAAGAGCATGGAGAAATGCGGCCTCCGGAAATCCAAGTGCCCAAGAAACCAAGAGTGGGCCTGTTATCACGCAGTTTGTATTTAGGATAAAAGGATTGAGTCTTGTAGGTCAAACTGGCGTAACAAGAACCTATCCTACCCAATGTGACCATGATGGAAAGGTTCTTTCTATTTAGTGAGGTGAGACCCAGGGGAGGCATCCTTGATGACCTGGGTTTTTGAGGAGGCAAGAGGATAATAAGACAAGGATAGACTCCCCCTTTCAAGTCACCACCAAGAAGATAGTCTGGACAAAGGCCAATTAAAACTAAACCCCCAAAGATATACCTACCTGGAACAAAGAAACAACAAATAATATATGCAAGCTATATTTCAATGGGTAAGTACCTCATAAAATAGATGACTATCTGAATAACATATAAGCAATTTGGTAATAAATGTTGATGAAGTCAATGTTTATCAATAGCAATGAAAATTATAACACTTCACCAATAAATATTGAGAGAATATGGCATTCTAAGTAAAAGATCAAAACTTGATTCGATTTATGCCTAAATTACCATTCGATTGCTCATAAAACAAAATGTTTGTTGCACCAATGATGTAAATAGTTAAGGATGATGACAACACTTAGCATTTGTAGGTTATCTTAGTCTAGGGTTAGTGAAGTTAGGGTTTTAATTCAAAGTTTTGAGAGTATTTATATCAAGTCCACATCAACACATGAGGTCTCTCTGGATTAGTGCATTGGGGGGGTAAAATGGAGTCAAAAAGATGAAGGATGCAAGAGTTGAAGGAGACAAAGGTCAAATGGATAAGGACTAGAGGGATAAGTTTTGAGGTGTTGCTAAGGAAAGGCCTCAAAATAAAAACCCTAGGGGAGAGAGGCTCACTCTGGTGTTTCTATGGCAAGGCCTCATTCTCTCTCCTCCTTCCTTAGGTCAACTTGGCAAATGAGTAGCTAAGAAATGAAGCATAAAACCAAGAAAGAAAATCTAATGAGGGAGAGTGTTTCTACAACAAGTTTCTTTCATTAAACCCTAGAAGAAAAATGTCCCTAAGTGTAGATAACCTAGTCCTAGGACGTCTCCTTCTTCTTGATTTCTAGATAGTACGGCTAGCACTAAATGAAGAGACAAAGAGGGTGTAGCTACAGCTAGGCTCTCTCTTCTCTATCAATGGCTGAAAATTTCTCTATCAGGGGACATGAGACAAGGACCTTGTGTGCTTGTCACCTAGGGTTTTATCCAACAAAATCATAAACATATGCAAGAAATTAAACTACAACCATTCATTCAAGAAGTTTTGCAGAAAAATACTTACAATTCACCAACAAATTTAAATGCAAACCCTAGTTGTAACACCTTCCCTCAAGAGAAATGAAAAAATATGCCAAAAATGTCTTCCTTCAACAAGTGCACCTCACTAAATCAGCCAAATACCCAAGAGAGGGCACAAGTTTCAGACCTCCTTATGGAGTGAATGAGTGATGATGAAAAAATGAAGGACAAAATCCTCCATTTATACCATATCATGACCTAATTTTACTTCTTAGGTCATGTAAAAGGTCGACAAGGACAAAATACCAAAATCATATTGTTATACATTTAATTGTTAGATTAAAACCCTAAATAAAGCTCAAAAGAGAGTATAATCCCCTCCAAGGGAGACGTTAGCCCCTTTTAGGGCAGATGGGGCATCTTGGAGAAGAACATTAGCCCTCCTTGAGCTTCTCCAACCTGCCACACGTGGAACTACTGCCTAGTTTGCCTCCCAAGATGTCCATGATGTTGGGTGATGTCATGGTCAAGATGGTGATGTCCTAGGCCTCCCAAGACCAACGTTCCACTGATAAAGGGTTATTCCCCTAGGTCAAGCTCTGTCGGGGTGCCTCTAGTGGAACATCCTCTTCATCTCTAGCGCAATGCCCCTGAGCCATATCCATCCTATCTCTGACCCCTGACGGGGTCTCAACATCCACCTGATGGGCTCTTCAGCCCCATGGAGGTCCAAACTGATCATCTCCGCATGTGTACCGGTCCAAGATGGTACCTGTCCGTCGGGCATGGTCCTGCACATCAAAATCTACACCCTCCATGGGCTCATCAGTCACATGGATCATAGCAATGTCAATCACATTTCATCACCAATATTAATACACATATGCATAAAACCCCTAATAGATCAGTAAATAGCTCAAAGACATTACACAAACCTACTATACAAGTATGGGAAAAGGGAAAGGCATACTATTGGGCTAGTGTCCACTAAATAAAGGAAGTTCCTGAAAGAGACCTCTTCCAAGCCATGTAAGTGGATGAAGTGGTCAAGTGATGTCCAAGTAGGTGGGTGCAATGAAGGGCAAGGATGCAAGATGTTACCTACGGGTGCCTTTGTAGAAGGTGAGTTGTACATGTCATGGATGCAATTCTTTCCAAGACCATTCATGCCTTTATTATTTTTGTTATTTTATCTTTTATTTCTTTTTTCTTTTCTTTTTCTCAAGAGATAATCAGGGGACACCTCCCTGGCGTGGTGACCAGTGGTGACAATGTTACCCACAAGTACTTTCACATAAATGAGAAGGTTGTCTCATGATGAGACCCCCTTTCCCTTGGCCATGCAACCAAAGGTCACTTCCCTGGCATGGTAACCAGTTGATGGAAATGTCACACTGCTAGGTGCCCATGGACCTAATAGGCTGGCTCGTGATGATACCCCCTATGCTCTAGTTAGGTCTTGTTTTTTTATTTTTAGGGTCCCTCTTATTTCTTGTTGAGAAGCCTTTTATTTCTTTCTCGGGGATCCCTGGGTGAAGCACTCGAGGTTTTACTCTTAGGATTTTATCTTCTACCAGCTTGCTTTTAACTTCTCGGCCTTTAGCCCCTTCTTCCCACCAGATAAGATGCAATCCTAAAATAGGTCAAACCAGTGCTCGGACAAGTGGAATGGGATAGGTGAGTGGGAAACAAGATGGAAAAGTGAAGCTGTGAAGGGAGCAGACGATGGATTTCTAGAGACAAGCCCTAGTGTCTAACCAAAACCAATAGACACAGGCTTGCTAGGACATCTTGTCAATCCCCCAAGCATGGTCAGGTGGGTAAGTGTAAGGTCCAATAAATTGTTAGAAATAAAATGAATCAGATGCATACATTCAATGGTTTTGATGATCAAAGTGACACATACCATGATACCTGAACTAATTACATCATGAAGCAATAACCCTCTCTAACATAAGACCAAGCATATGGTGGTGGAGGCTGCTTCTGACAGGATAAAGATGCTAGAAGAGAGAAAAGGTGGGCCCTCTAGGGCCATACTGAAGTCAATCCTGCTCTCGGTACTCCATGTCTAGGATCTGTGGGCCTTGAGACATGATCTCCTAGTTATCCGTGAAAGTGGGGGATAACATATGGCTCCAACTTGGGGACATGTGCTCACCATAGAGTGCATGAGAACCTCATCATATTTGGCATAACCTGCTGACTTGCTCGATCTCAGGTAGAAGCATCAGTAACAAAAACGGGGTGGTAATTCCACCCCAGCACACATATATAAATATAAAGACTGAAATAAAACAATCAATAAGGTGAGTGTGAAACCAAACTAACATGCAATGAAAATGGTATAATACGTGAATGCAAAATGCTTACTTACATGTAATTACCTGTGGAGTCAGGTTCTTGGTGGATGGTAATGCTTGATGTGTAAAGTGTTTACCGACAGTTTCAGGGCCTCTTCCTCCAAGGTGACTAGGTTGAAAGAGTTCATACCTGCATGACTCGTGATTTTAAAAGGACCTGCCCATAAACTGTCAAACTTCTTGTGCATACTAGGTTTCTCCTTTCTTTTATCCCATAATAGTATGAGATCTCCTTCACTGAAGCTTCTTTCTTTATATTTATGATCAAAGGTACCCTTTATCTTTTCTTGGTATCTTTCCATCTGACCAAGGGCCTTTCGTTGGATCTCATCTAACTCTATTAGCTGTTTGATTCACGCTTGGATCGCTTCCCCATCCGTATCATACTGTTGGGTGAAGTGGAGGATGGGAATCTGGAGGTTCACAAGGAGTTTTGCCTCTAGGCCATATACCAACTCAAAAGGGGTTCTTCCTGTGGAGGTCTTCATTTTTATTCAATCTTCCCATACTGCATATTTGATTTTGCTATCCCAAGATTTCTTATTTTCACCCATGACCTTTTTCAAAATATTCATAAGGTTTTTGTTGCTTGATTCTGCCAATCCATTCCCTTGTGGATAGTAATTGGAGGAATGCGAAAGGCCATCTTTGGTTAAACAGTATTTCATTTCCCTCAGCCTTAAATCTCTTCTTTTGTATTCTACCAAGTGATCAAGACATGATAAGTTCTTTAGATAATAAACAATATCAGAGTACCACTCATCATGTTCTAGTTCACTGAATACCACGTTTACTTGTTCACTCTCACCCTTTTGTATGGCTTCTTGGTTGATCTCAGTTAGCATTTGGACCAAACCTTGTCCCTTTATTATTTGGGTGGGATTTATTTCTAGGTCATACTCTTGGATTTTGGATACCCACTTTCCCCTAGTTTCCATGCAATCTTGTTATGATAGGACATCCTTTATTGCAAGGTAAGGGACATAACCTTCAATTTTATTGTAGCCGATATAATTTCAAAAGTGTTTAAGCGACTTTACCAAGGCATATGCTTTTTTCTCAGTGATTGTGTAATTAAATTAGAAATCTCTAAGGACTTTTGTCATAAAATCTACAGGGTGCTCATAGTCATCGGAGTCTTTCTGCATTAGAATTCCTGCAATGGTATCTTGGGAGGCAAAAGAGAATATGATGAAGTCTTTTGAATAATCAGGGCTGATCAAGACAAGTGCTTGGGAGATAGCATCCTTTATATCCTCAAAATATTTGATGGCCTTGTCATCCCATATGAAAGTAACATCCTTTTTTAGTAAAACGCTCATGGGTTTTATCCTTTCAGCAAAATTTGAAATGAATATTCTAATGAAATTGGTTTTCCTGAAAAAATATTGTAAGGATTTTTTGTTGATTGGGGGACGAACATCCCTTATTGACTAGACCCTTTCATGATCAATGGAGACCCCTCCCTTTGAGGCAACATGGCCCAAAAGATTTCCTTCATCATCCCAAAAACAAACATCTTGGGGTTCAGAGAGATGTCATACGTCTTACAACGCTCAAAAACAATACTGATGTGTGAGAGGTGGTCTTTTCTATTCTTTGACACTACAGTAAGGTCATCTTGGAAAATCTCTGTGGTTTTTTGTATAAGATATATGAAGGAAAAATCCATTGCTCTCTGAAAAGTAGCACAGGAGTTCATAAGACTAAACGACATCCTTAAGTACATAAAGGTTCCCCAAGGCATAGTAAATGTTGTTTTGAGCTGGTCTTCTCTTTTGAGAAGGCCTTGGTTGTATCCGGAAAAACCATCCAACATGGACATCATCCATGCCTCGGTAACTCTTTGCAACAGATGTTCCATGTTTGGGAGGGGGTAGTTGTCTTTCAAGGATAACTGGTTAAGGTTTTGAAATTCAACACACAAGCGTATCTCACCAGACTTTTTTCAAACAACTACCAAATTTGACATCCAAGAGGAATATCGAATAGGGGCTATGATACCAACGTCAACCATTTTCTGGAGTTCTTTCTATATTTGGTTTGCCAACTTTGGATTAATATGTCTTAGCTTTTGTCGGAACGGTTTGGCTCCTTCTACCAAGGGTATGGCATGCTGGATAACATCTCCTCTATAGGATTTTAACTCATCATAATTCCAAGAAAAGGTGTCTCTGAATTCCCTGATAAGTGATAGTATTTCCACCCTTTCTCTTTCAGTGGTTCCTTTCCCTATCTTGTCCACTCTTGGGTCTATCTCTATACCAATGTTGAATTCTAGGGCTTCGTTTTCTTGTTTGTTGGGCCCCTTTCCTTTAAAAACATCATGTATATCAAAGAGGCTCTCCAAGGAGACACAACCTTTAGGTAAGGTATTGTTTTGAGGGTTTACAACTTCCAGGTTCATGGAGTCAGCTAAAAAGTTAATTTGCAACTCGGTGAATTCTTTGTTGTTTTCCAAGAACTGGATGATTTGGTCATCGTCTTCATAGACTTTCCAATACTCCAAGTTGTCTGGAATAGATGGTCTAAAGAGGACCTCCATCTTTCATAGGTCACAAAGTGGTCCTTCACAAGGTTGTAGGGTGGAAGCAGAGACAGCCAAGGCATATGCTATGTGGTTATCTTCTCTGGGAATGGATTCAAGCGACACTATATTAAAGGATTTTGAAAGGGATTGGGCTAAGTCTCGGTACTTATTTAACTTCTCATTATTTGTGGTAAATTTCATCATTACTTGTGATACTATGAGGTCCAAGTCTCCTTTTTCCCTCAGGTGAGCAACACCCTTGTCAATTGGTAAGTTTAAGCCCAAGATCAAAGCCTCATATTCAGCAATGTTGTTGGTGCAATGGTATTCTAGCCTATACAAGTGGTAAAAGGCTTCACCGGAAGGGGATTTCAAGAAAAATATAGCACCTGATTTGGAGCTCGAGTGAGATCCATCAAATTCTAAAGTCCAAACTCCCTCATATTCCTCAATGGTTTCAATATCTAACTTTCCTTCCTGGACAAACCAATTATTAATGTCGCTATCGATACATAAGAGTTGGTCACCATGTTGATTGGGGGTTTCGACTGGGGAGCCTACGAAAGGTTCTTTGTGGAGGGTGAAGAATCCCCCTTTGGGGTGAGGGATGGTTATTTCATACCCCTTTTTCCTGAAAAGTTCCGGCCAAGCACTTTATTAAACCCTTTTGGAGGATGATACCTAAATTGTTCAAAGTGTCTACGACCACTACATCAATAAAGAAAGGGTCACTAGGATAGGAGTCAAAGGAAACTTCTAGATCCATGATGATCCCTTTTGCGAAACCACCTTTGGTATTTGTTTGTGAAAGGCTCAAACCTAGTCGATGCATTATCTCCTCCGATATAAGGTTGGTTGTAGCATTTGGATGTAAAACATAGTTATGGAAGAGGGAGCTATTGACTTGGAGGGTGGTGTAGAAAGGTGTGGTCTCATTGATTCTTGAAATAGCATTGTCTACTTGGTCGATAAAAATAGGGAACTCTTCGAGAGGTTTGTGCTCAAAGTTTTGTGGTGGGAAATCTTCAAACTCTTCCTTCTCGTCTTGGGAAGGTTCAGTTTCTATAGGGAGTTCCTGAGGAAGGGAATCCTATAAATGGGCATGGAAAAAGCTCCATTTCCTTTTAAGAGGTGTGGGTTCAACTTGAAAGACCTCTGTGAACTTGGGTTCAATGATCAAATCATCACCGGGATCCAAAAGATCATTGCCAAGTGAGGGGTTGACTTGACAGATGTAGTCCTCGAATTCAAGATTCTTCTCAATCTGATAACCTAAGTCTTGTGCTTCTTCCAGGGTTGAGGGTGACCAGTCTCTGAGGGTGAATTGCAAGACCCCTTCAAGAGAGCTTAAGTAGTGTTTGAGTATTTATTCTTCTGAGCCTAGCTTTGGTCGAACCCTTTTGAGGAGAAGGTTGAACCTATCACTAGAATCCCTAATGCATTTACAAGAACCTTTGTAAATGTTGAGGTACTGAGAGAAAAGATCCGGTGTGTGTTCATTATTACAACATCTTATTTTGAAAGCCTTTTCCAACTCTTTGGGATTTCTTATGCTTCCTTTTGGGCAAGCATCAATCCAAATTTTGGCATCCACTACAATAGAGATTACGAAAAGTCTCATGAAAATATCTGGGTGTTCTTGACTGGTTTGATGAAATTCGAAGGCATTAAAAAATTGGGCCCAATGTGAGTTACCGGAAAGCCCTTTTCCTGAGAAAAGTGGTAGCCAGGAGTCGACATTTTCGGGTAAGTCATGTAATCCACCTTGGATGTTTCTTAGGTCAAAACAACAAAATGTTTCTGAGTGGGACCATTTGCGTGGATTAGGCAGAGGGTTAGGGTTTGAAAGGGTGACAGTTGCCATGGTAGAGGGGTTTGAGTACTGTCACCCACTACGAGTTATCATTGGTGGAGTCGCCAGATAATTTGCTTGAAAATATCAAAGAGGAAGGGAAAACACCCTAGTGGAGTCACCAGGTAAGATTGTAAGATAAAGGATCTAGAGGCAAGGATTACTGAAAAGTGTCATATGGGGAGAATTGACTCAGTATTCCCCGGAAACGATGCCAAAATGTTATCACACAGTTTGTAGTTAGGATAAAAGGCTTGAGTCTTGTAGGTCAAACTCGCATAATAGGAACCTATCCCACCCAATGTCAGCACGATGGGAAGGTTCTTTCAAAAATTTGAATTAAAACCCTAACTTCACTAACTGTAGCCTAAGCTAACGTACTAACCCTAAGTGTTGTCATCATTCTTAACTATTTACATCATTGGTGCATCAAATGTTTTGTTTTATGAGCAATTGAATGGTAAGTTAGGCATAAATTGAATCAAGTTTTGGTCTTTTACTTAGAATGCCATATTATCTCAATATTTATTGGTGAGGTGTTATAATTTTCATTGCTATTGATAAACATTGAATTTGTCAACATTTATTACTAGATTGCTTATATGTTATTGAGATAGTCATCTAGTTTATGAGGTACTTACCCATTGAAATATAGCTTGAATATATTATTTGTTGTTGCATTGTTCCAGGAAGGTATATCTTTGGGGGTTTACTTTTATTTGGCCTTTGGTCGAACTATCTTCATAGTGGTGACTTGTGAGGGGGAATCTATCCTGGGTTGACCTATTTTAGGTCAACCCTAGAGTGGTGACCAGTGGCGATAACGTTACCCACAAGTACTTTCACAGAAATGAGAAGGTTGGCTCATGATGAGACCCCCTTTCCCTTGGCCATGTAACCAAAGGTCACTGCCCTAGCGTGATAACCAGCTGATGGAAATGTCATACTGCTAGGTTCCCATGGACCTAATAGGCTGGCTCGAGATGAGAACCCCTATCCTTTGGTTAGGTCTTGTTTTGTTATTTTTAGGGTCCCTCTTGTTTCTTGTTGAGAAGCCTTTTATTTCTTTATCGGGGATCCCTAGGCGAAGCATCTCGAGGTTTTATTCTTAGGCTTTTATCTTTTACCATCTTTCTTTTACCTTCTCGGCCTTTAGCCCCTTCTTCCCACTAGATAAGATGAAATCCTAAAATAGGTCAACCCAGTGCTTGGACAAGTTGGATGGGACAAGTGAGTAGGAAACAAGATGGAAAAGTGAAGCTGTGAAGGGGGTGGACGATAGATTTTTAGAGACAACCCTGTAATGATCCCAAGCCAAATATTTTCTTGGAATCACTAACTACTACTGATCTATTCATGTGCAGGTATTTATTGAGTTATTAAGTGCATACAAGATTCATCAACACATGAAGATCACAATATATTCAAGATGTAGAAGCACAAGTAAAGATCTTACCCTTTTATTATGAGCAATGTAAGATCAATACAATAGATGGCTGATCTAGCATAAACCTCAGATGGTCGTACAAGCAATAGATATGAGCTGCTACAAAATGCTCCCGACAATACAAAATAAGCCTTCAAAGGATGGATATACAATGAAGACTAGATCAAGTAGATCTGAGCCATACTAATGCTCAACCTCCAAGCTGGGAAGTGCCATGCCCTGCTAGAATGCTGAAGCCCTCAATAATTCGGCCCTACTACCAAAAGTGTCCAATCATCCCAAGAAATATGCCAAATGATAGATTGGGCAACTGACAACCCAGATGTCCAAATTCCCAAATCCACTCTCAAACCCTGTAGATCTAAATTCCTCCACTAAATGGTGCACCCCACTGGATGACTGAAACCCTAGTTGGTTCATCCCTGATGAAGGAGGCCTCCAAATGCTCTGAAACTCTCCAAAAATATAGATCAGTCTATGAGAATTCCGTGGGAGAATTTTCAGACTCAGATCTCAAGAAAATCTCCCTAGATCTGAGTTTTACTTAATCACAGGACGTCCCTTATGGCTCCAAGATGTCCCATTCTGTAGACAAATGTAGAATGATGGTAACCCTCCAGAAAATCCCTCAAACTGATGGTCCTACCCCTGCAAACAAAACCCAACTGTGGGAATGGCCCCAGGCCCTCAGGATAAGTTGGATCGAGCCTCCCTCTATATGATGGTGCGCCCTTGCTGGAAACACAAAAACAGTATGACTTGCTACCTTCTGAAGCACTAGATGGAGATGGGCTGAGACTAGAATGGTGTGGAGGATTCTTTCATCCCTGAGACCAAGATGCAAAACAAGGTGAGTGAATATTTCACCACTGAGTTGCTCACAAGGGTTTTTATAGCAAAACCCCCAAACTGAATGCTCAAGAGAAATAGAAAATGCTAATCCAAAACTAGCCTGAGTAATAGGTGTGCTCCAGCCTCTTACTTATACTTTTCCTTCTAATTCTCTGTTGAGTTAGGTTAACTCCTAGGGTTAATCTTCTATACTTCTGTTGAGTTATCTTTTACTCCTTTATCCTTTTCCTTTCTTAAGTCAACTTAAAAATATAACTTTTAACTTCTTGACTTCCACCCCCCCTCAGTGTGAGACTATGACCTAGTGGGGGTGCCCAGGCCATTGAGTCTCCTCATCACCTCTCTAAGAGGTGGGGTACATTACAGTCTCCCCTGCTTGAAATTTCTTTTCCTCAAGCAATTCCAAACCTGCTTCTCTAACCATGTGCTCCTACT
>SNQJ01S0058134.1:0-16704 GCA_010110895.2 Picea sitchensis
AAGTTTGATTCCTTCATGGGGAGCAATAAATTTACAAGAAGTGGGTATGATCATTGTATATATTTTAAAAAGTTGGAAAATGGCATATTCATTATTTTGGTGTTATATGTTGACGATATGCTTGTTGCAAGAAAGAGCATGGTTGTGATCAACAGGTTAAATTCTTAGATGGTTAGGGTGTTTGATATTAAGGATCTAGGAGAAGCAAAACAAATCTTTGGAATACTCGGAGAAATGAAAAATTGTAAGTTGTGGTTATCACAACAAAAGTATGTGGAGAAAATACTTTTGAGGTTTGGTATGAACAATGTGAAACCAGTAACAATCACTTTGGCTCCTTGTTTCAATATTTCTTCAATTTTATGTCCTAGTACTGATGAATAAAAGGAATATATGAGTATTGTATGCTAATACAACAGGGATTTTAATGTATGTGATGGTTAGTACAAGACCAAATATTTCACATGTAGTTGGTGTTGTAGTAGATACATGGAAAATCCAAGAAAATAGCATTGGGTATCTCTGAAATGGGTGGTTCAGTATTTGAGGAGCACAAGTACTTACAGTATCAACTATATTGGTATGAGTAATTCAGTTTGTGGATATGTCGATTCAGATTTTGCAGGTGACTTTGACAAGAGTAGATCAACTTCAAGATATATATTTAATTTTGTAGGTGGAGCTATTACTTGGATGTCAAAGCCTCAAAATATTGTTTCTTTATTCACTATGGATGAAAAATATGTAGCTTCTTCACATTCTTTCAAAGATGCAATTTGGTTAAAAGGTTTGTTGGGTGAGTTTGGAAGGAAGCAGGACAACATAAAACTATTTTGTGATAGTAAAAGAACTATTTATTTGGCTAAAAATGCATATTACCATTGTAAGAAAAAGAATACTCATGTTAAATATCATTTTTTAATATAGGTTGTTTATGGAGGTGGAGTGCATCTGGAAAAATCCCATACATAATAAAATTGTATAGACATGTTCACAAAACCAGTGTTGATAGAGAATTGCAATGGTGCTTAGCTTCTCTTGGCTTGCAAGGAAGGTGATGAATAAATTGAGCATGATATATCAGGTAAATTGTTGTCAAGGTGAATATTCTTGAGATATGCCAACAAATCTCCCAATATATTGTGGATATTAGCATTTTTGTGGCTCATATTGTTCAGTTACTTGTTAAATATAATCTGCAAAATTTGGTATAGGTGGACAATTATGATGGATAATTTTTTGTAACTATGTGAAATTTGTTTTTTATTCATGTATATTTATAGGGGAAAATGTTGAAATAGAGAGTGGGTCGAATGGTTGAATGAACAATTGGAAGCCTATGTTTATTGGTTTTTGTAAATTCTCCCTTGAAGAATAAAAATATTGATTATCATTGCCCCATGCAGGTTTCCCTTACAAGAAGGGTTTTACCACATAAACCACTATGTTAATTCTATGCATGCTTGCATTGTTGTCATCTTGTTCAACATTTGTAATTAAATATATTTGTAATTTATGCTTTCTTTGCTCAAAAAGTGGTTTTAGAGATGGTGAGCCAAACAGAGTGGAACTACGTGAGTTCAAAAGACATGATCGGCATGGGACAAATTTAATTCGAAGGCATAATATGTTATTACATTGTCACAAGTTGTCCCTCTTAGAAGTTACAACAATTGTAGACACACTTACGAATTTAATTGTTTGAGCTAAGTGTAGTAGGCTGAACATATACAAAGGTGCAACATTTTTTCAAATGTGTCGCATGTCAAACTCTTAGAGGGTGTGACACTTGTGAAAAATTTACGTGGAAAAAGGGAGGAGAGCCTACGATATATTATGTGGTAAATTAATGGATGGAGGATGTTTTTTAAAATATATTTTTAAAGTATTACCTTTATGTGAGGTGAATGTTATGTATATAAATTATGTGAAGTGGACTTAAAAAATATTTTTTTTAAGTATATATATTTTAATATTTTTTTAAGGTTCAAACCTTTTTGGTTCAACCTTGAATCTTATTTATTATGTAAGGATCCATTTTGAATTATAAAGGATTAATTCTTCCATATTACAAAGCTCAATTTCATAAGCAGTGGTGTGGGCGATTTGTGTTAATGGCAAAGATTTAGAGTGCAAAATTTGAGATCGATAAATTCAATAGGAAGAATAACTTTGAATTATAGAAGGTTAAGATGAATGATTTGATTGTGCAATAAGGTGGGAGAAGGCATTATTGGGAAATTCAAAGAAACCAAGAACTATGTTAGACGAAGAGTGAGAATATTTAGATGCAAGAGAACTCAGTGCTATTCGTTTATGCTTGGCCAACGATGTTTTGCTTAACATTGTTGAAGAGTAAACAATTACAGGCTTATGGAAACTGTTGGAAAGCCTCTATATGACAAAATCCATGAAGAAAACAATATATCTGAAAAGGAAATTATATAGTTTATGAATGAAAGAAGGAATGAAAATTGTTGACCACATAAATACGTTTAATACAATTTTATGTCAGTTGTCTAGTATGGAAGTAAAACTCAATTCAAAATATAAGGAAAATTGCATTGTTGTGTTCATTTCCCGATTCTTGGAATCATTTTGTCACTTCTATCATTTTTAGCTCAGCAAAATCTATTCAATTTGATGATATTGTTGGAGCTCTATTTTCTGAGGAAACAAGGAATAAATCCAATTTAGAAACCTCAACATCATAAGCGATGGTGGCTAGAGGTCGATCTAAATAAAGAGGGAAGAATCTGAGAGGTACATATTGATATAAGTCAAAAGGGAATAAGAGTAAGCTAAAATTTTGGTACCGTGGAAAATCAGGGCACCTCAAGAAGGATTGCTTGAAATTACAACAAGCCTCCAAAGAAGACTCAACAAAAGAAGAAAATGAAGCAAATGAAACTGAAACACGTTTAGGTTCACATATGAGTGATGAAGATTTTTCTATTTGTAATGTTTGATGTCATGATCAAAATTGGTTGTTAGATTTTGGTACGTCCAATCACATGTATCTTCATAGACACTAGTTCTTTACTTACCATTCTATAGATGACTGGGTTGCTTTTATGGGAAATGATATTTCCTATAAAATTGTTGGAATTGGTAGCATTCGAATTAAAATGTTTAAGTGTTATGTAAACATGTTAACATATGTGAGATAAACTTAGAAAGAACCTAATATCTTTGGGAGTTGTTGATTCTGGAGGATACAAGTGTACAATTCAAGGTGGAGTTATGAAGGTGTTAAAAGGAATCTCACTGGTCATGAAGGCTAGAAGGATCAAGAATATTTATCGTTTAGAAGGAAGAACTAAGTCAAATTAAATAGAAACAATATTAGAGAGTGTCAGTGACTCTACTCGTCTATGAAATCAACATTTCAGTCATATGAGTGAGAAGGGGCTTAAGGTATTGGTAGATCGTAAGTTACTTCCAAGCCTAATGTCTCTGAATTTGAATTTCTACAAACATTGTGTTTATGGAAAATAGAGTCGGAAAAATTTTAAAAGAGGAAGAAACATTAGTAAAGGTATCCTTGATTACATTCACTCGGATGTTTGGGGACCATCCCATACAATCTTGTATGAAGGATCATCATATTTTTCTAAATTTATATATGATTTCTCTAGGAAGGTGTGGGTCTATTTGTTAAAAAGAAAAGTTAATGTATTTATTGTTTTCAAGATGTTTAGGGATTTAGTTGAAAACAACATAGACAGGTCAATAAAATGTTTAAGAATAGATAATGGAGGTGAATTTACATCCATCGAATTCAAAAACTATTGCAAGGAAGATGGGATTGAAATGCCTAAAACCACTTCCTATACTCAGAAAAATGGTGTTGATAAACACACGAATATGACTCTTCTAGAGAGAGGAAGGAGCATGCTTAGTAATTCCAAGTTGCAGTAGGAATTTTGGGCAGAAGTTGTTTCTACAACTTGATATAGTAAATAGATCACCATCAGCTGTAATAGATTGTAAAATTCCAGAAGAGGAATGGAGAGGTCACCCTTGTGATTATTCAAATATTTAAATTTTTGGTTGTGAGGCCTATGCTCTTATTCCTAAACATCAACGTTCTAAATTAGATCCAAAATAAAAAATGCTTATATTTTTTCGGTATGGTGATGAAATTAAGTTATATAGATTGTGGGACCCTACTTCTCATAAAATCACCACTAATAGAGATGTCATATTTGATGAATAGTTACTCATAAAATCAGATATAGATGTTCAAATGAAATATGATGTAGTACCACAATTTCAGTAGCTTTAGCTTGAAACTCGTTTATCTACAAAATAAAATGAACACAAAGAGGTTCTTGAAGATGTTCGTGAAGAAGATCTTGCAGATGAAAATGAGGATGAAAATAATAACCAACAAAATGTGGATAAACCACAATCATCCCTAAGAAGATCTGCATGGGTCAGGAATCCCTTAAAAAGTTATGATGATTATGTTTCATCTCTTTCTTTGATTTCTAATGAAGGAAAACCTATCTTTAATTAGGAAGCAATGGAGGTATCCGATAGAATGGAAAGTAGAAATGGGAGAGGAAATGGATTCCTTAGAAAGGAATGGAACATGGGACTTGGTAGAACTCCCAAAAAACAGGAAAAAATTAGGTTGCAAGTGGATCTACAAACTAAAAAATGGTGTTGATGATAAGGTTGAAAGGTACAAAGCAATATTGGTTACAAAAGGGTATTATAAAAAAGAAGGTATTGATTTTCATGATATTTTTTCACCAGTTTTTAAGCTTGTTTAAATTGAAATTGTGTTAGCATTAGTTGCATTACTTAATGTGGAGTTAGGGCATCTAGATGTTAAAACAACATTTTTACATGGTGATTTGGGTGAGGAAATATATATGGAACAACCATTAGGGTTTATTTGGAATCACAATAAAATGTTTGTTTTCAAACTAAGAAGTCATGGTATGGCCTGAGGTAGTCACCCATGCAATGGTAGAATAAGTTTGATTGGTTCATGGTGAGACATATTTTTACAATAAGTGAGTATGATCATTGTGTTTACATTAAAAAGTTGGAAAATGACATATTCATTATTTTGGTGTTATATGTTGACGATGTGCTTGTTGCAAGAAAGAGCATGGATGATATCAACAAGTTAGAGGATCATATGGCTAGGACATTTGGTATGAAGGATCTAGGAGCAGAAAAACAAATCTTGGGCATGGAGATTCTCATAGACTAGAAAAATGGCAAGTGTGATTATCTCAATAGAAGTATGCGGAGAAAATACTTTTGGGGTTTGGTATGAACAATGTGAAACTAGTATAAATCCATTTGGCTTCCAATTTCAATATTTATTCAATTTTATGTCCCAATAATGTTGAAGAAAAGGAATATGTGTCTCGAGTACCATATGCTAATGCAATAGGGAGTTTAATGTATGTGATGGTTAGTACAAGACCAACTATTTCACATGTAGTTGGTGTTGTAAATAGATACATGGAAAATCCAGGAAAACAGAACTGGACAATTGTGAAATTGGTGCTTCGGTATTTGAGTGGCACAAGTACTTATAGTATCACCTATAATTGTAGCATTGATTTAGTTTGTGGATATGTTGATTCATATTTTGCAGGTGATTTGGATAAGAGGAGATAAACTTCATATGTCTTTACTTTTGTAGGTGGAGCTATTAGTTGGATGTCAAAGCTTCAAAATATTGTTTCTTTATCCACTATGGAGGTAGAATATGTATCTTCTTTACATTCTTACAAAGATAAAATTTGTCTAAAAGGTTTTCTAGGTGAGTTTGGAAGAATGCAAGACCAGGTAAAACTATTATGCGATAGCCAAAGTGTTATTCATTTGGCTAAAAATCCAGCTTATCATAGTAATACAAAGCATATTCCTGTTAAATATCATTTTGTAAGATAGGTTGTCGATGAAGGTGGGGTGGATCTAGAAAAAGTCCATACAAAAGAAAATTTTGCAGACATGTTCACAAAACCGATATTGTTAGAGTAGTTGCAATGGTGCTTGGATTCTCTTGGCTTGTAGGGATGGTGGTGAATAAATTGGGCATGATATATCAGGTAAGTTGTTGTCAAGGTGGAGATTTTTGAGATATGCCAATGATTTTCTCAAGATATTGTGGATATTAGAAGATTTTGTGGTACTTATTATTCAATTATTTCTTAAATCTAATCAACCAAATTTGGGATAGGCGTACAATTATGATGGACAATTTTTTGTAACTGTATGAAATTTGTTATTTATTCATGTAGGCCCATAGGGGAAAAGGTTGGAATATAGAGTGGGTCAAATGGTTGAATGAACTGAAGCCTGTGTTTATTGGCTATTGTAAATTCTCCCTTGAACAATAAGAATATCAATTATCATTTCCTCGTTAAGGTTTCCCTTATAAGAAGGCTTTTACCACGTAAACCACTATGTTATTCTTTTGTATGTTTGCATTGTTTTCATCTTGTTTAATATTTTAAATTAAATATGTTTGTAATTTATGCTTTCGCTATAAAACAAGTGGTATCAGAGCTAGTGAACCAATCCGAGTGGAATTGAGTGAGTGGATACATATTCAATTTGAAGGGACAATATTTTTAATGCACTGTCGCAATCCCGGCTAGAAGTTATGACAACTGCATGAAGAATTTTGAATTTAATTTTTTGAGCTAAGTGTTGCAGGCTGAACATATACAATGGTGCAACATTTTTTCAAACGTGTCACGGGCCATACTCTTAGAGGGAAAGACACCCATGAAAAATTTGCATAGAAAAAGGTATGATAGCATAAGATATATTATGTGGTAAATTAATGGATGAAGGATGCTTTTTAAAATATATTTTTAAATGATTACCTTTATGTGAGGTGGATGTCACATATTTAAATTATGTGAGGTGGATGTCATGTATATAAATTATGTGAATTGGTTGTAAAAAAGGGTGTTTTAAAGTATATAAATTATAATATTTTTTAAGGGTTAAACCTTTTTGGTTCAACCTTGAACCTTATATATTATTTAAGGATCAATTTTGAACAATAAAGGATTAATTCTTCCATATTACAAAACTTAGTTTTATAAGCAATGGTGTGGGGAATTTTTGCTAATAGAAAAGCTGCAGAGTGCAAAGTTTGAGATCACAAAATTAAATGGCAAGAATAACTTTATGTTATGGAAGGTCAAGATGTAGGATCTTCTCATGCAACAAGGTGTGGGAAAGGAACTGTTGGACAAGTGAAAGAATCCTAAAACTATGTCAGATGAAGAGTGGGAAGATTTAGATGGAAGAGCTGTGAGTGTTGTTCATTTGTACTAGGACGACAATGTTTTGTTTAACATTGTTGCAGAGAAAACAACTATAGGCTTATGGACAAAGTTGGAAAGCCTCTACTTGACGAAATCCTTGATGAATATAATCTTTCTAAAAAGGAAATTATACATTTTGTGAATAAAGAAGGTATGAAAATTGTTGACCACGTAAATACCTTCAATACTCTTTTATGTTAGTTGTCTAGTATGGAAGTAAAACACGATTCATAAGATAAGGAAATAATATTGTTGTGTTAATTTCCCTAGTATTAGGATCATTTTGTTACCTCTATCATTTTTAGCTCAGCATAATCTATTTAATTTGATGATTTTGTGGAAGATCTATTGTCTGAGGAAACAAGGAAGAAATCAAATTTAGAAACCTCAACATCAAAAGCGATGGTGGCTAGAGGTTGATCTAAGGAAAGAGGGAAGAAATTAGAATCAAAGAACTACATCTCAATCTAATCCAAAAGGAAAGAAGAGTGAGATAAAATGTTGGTGTTGTGTTAAATCAGGGAACCTTAAGAGGGATTGCTGGGAACAACAACAAGCCTCCAAAGAAGACTCAACAAAAGAAGCAAAGGAAGCAAATGCAACTGAAATAAGTTCATGAGACTGATGCACTTTTGTCTATTTGTAATGTTTAACATCATGATCATCATTGGTTGTTAGATTCTAGTTCGTCCAATCACATGTGTCTTCATATACATTGGTTCTTTACTTACTAGTCTATAGATGACAGGGTTGTTTTTATTCGAAATGATATTTCTTATAAAATTATTGGAATTGGTAGCATTCAAATTTAAATGTATGATGTTTTTTTAAGACATTAACTAATGTGAGGCCTGGACATGAACTTTTAAAGAAACTAATATCTTTGGGAGTCCTAGATTCTGAAGGATACAAGTGTATAGTTCAAGGTGGAGTTATGAAGGTGTTCAAAGGCATCTTTCTCGTCATGAAGGATAAAAGATTGGAAATCTTTATCAGCTAGAAGGAAGAACTGAGTCAGATCAAACAGTAAGAATATTAGAGAGTTCCAGTGACTCTACTAGTTTATGGCATCAACATTTGGGTCTTATGAGCGATAAATGGCTTAATCAACTCGTAGATCATAGGTTACTTCCAAGATTAATTCCTTTGAATTTGAATTTCTACAAACATTGTATTTATGAAAAACAGAGTAGGTAGAATTTTAAAATAGGAAGACACATTAGTAAAGGTATCCTTGATCACATTCACTCAGATGTTTGGGGACCATCCCCTATTGTATGATATGGAGGAACACCATATTTTGTTACATTTATATATGATTTTTCTAGAAAGGTGTGGATATATTTAAACAAAAAAAAAAATTGATGTATTTATTTTTTTCAAGCAGTTTAGAGATTTAGCTTAAAGTAACGTAGAAAGGTCAATAAAATGTTTAAGAACAGATAAAAAAGGTGAATTTACATCCATCAAATTCAAAAACCATTGAAAGGAAGATGGGATTAAAAGGAATTAAACCACTTCCTATCCTCCTTAGCAAAACGATGTTGATGAATGCATGATTATGACCCTTCTAGAGAGAGAAAGGACAATGCTTAGTAATTCCTATTTGCAACAGGATTCATGGGAAGAAACAATTTATACATCATGTTATCTGGTAAATTAATCACCATCAACTGGAATAGAATGTAAAATTATAGAAGAGGTATGGACAGGTCACCCTTGTAATTATTCAAATATTAATTTTTTTTGTTGTGATGCCTAAGATCTTATTCCTAAACATCAACATTCTAAATTAGATCTCAAATCAAAAGGGATTATCTTTGTTGGGTATGGTGATGAAATTAAGGGATATATATTGTGAGACCCTACTACCCACAAAATTACCATTAATAGAAATGTCATATTTGATGAATCGTTACTCATAAAATCAAATGTAGATGTTCAAATGAAACAAACAATGGTACCACAATCTCATGAAATTCAATTTGAAACTTGTTTATCTACAGAAGAAAATGAACATAAAGAGGTACCTAAAGATGTTCATGAGGAAGTTGTTGCAGATGAAAATGAGAATGAAGATAATAGCCAATAAAATGGGGATCAACCACAATCATCCTTAAGGATATCTACATGGGTCAGGAATCATCCTAAGAGGTATGATGATTATGTTTCATTTGTTGCTTTGATTTATAATGAAGGAGAACCTAGTTGTTATCAGGAAGCAATGGAGGTATCTGATATTGCTAAATGGAAAGTAGTAATGAAAGAGGAAATGGATTCCTTAGAAAGGAATGGAACATGGGACCTATTAGAAATCCTAAAAAACATGAAAACTCTAAGTTGCAGGTGGGTCTACAAACCGAAAAATATATTGATGATAAGGTTGAAATGTACAAAGAAGGATTGATTGAAAAAGGGAATTCTCAAAACTAAGGTATTTGTTTCCATGATATTTTATCACCATTTATTAAGATTGTTTCAATTCAAATTGTGTTAGCATTAGTTGAATTACTTGATCTAGAGTTAGATAAGTTAGATGTTAAAACAACATTTGTCCATGGTGATTTGTATGAGGAAATATATATGGAACAACCAGAATGGTTTGTTCAGAATCAACATAAAAGGTTTTTTTGAAAACTCAAGAAGTCATTGTATGGAATGGTACAACAAGTTTGAATCCTTCATGGTGAGCCATAATTTTAGAAGAAATGAGTATGATCATTTTGTTTGAAAAATGGCATATTCATTATTTTGGTGTTATATGTTGACAATATGCTTGTTGCAAGAAAGAGCATGGCTAAGATAAATAGGTTAAAGGATCATTTGGATAGGGCGTTTGATATAAAGGATCTAGGAGGAACAAAACAAATCTTGGGCATGGAGATACTCAAAGACAACAAATATGGTAAGATGTGGTTATCACCAAAAAAGTATGTGGAGAAACTACTTTTGTAGTTTGGTATGAATAGGGTGAAACCAATACCAATCCATTTGACTTCCCATTTCAATATTTCTTCAAGTTTATGTCCTAGTACTGATGAAGAAATGGAATATATGTCTCAAATGTTGTATGCAAGGAATATATGTCTCAAATGTTGTATGCTAATGCAGTAGGGATTTTAATGTATACAATGGTTAGTACAAGAATATATATTTCACATGCAGTTGGTGTTGTCAGCATATACATGGAAAACCCATGAAAACAACATTGGGAAAATCTAAAATGGGTGCTTCAATATTTGAGGGGCACAAGTACTTATAGTATGACCTATAATGGTAGCAATGATTCAGTTTGTGGATATGTCGGTTCAAAATTTGCAGGGGACTTGGATAACAGGAGATCAACTTCAGGATATGTCTTTACTTTTGCAGGTGGAGATATTAGTTGGATGTCAAAGATTTAGAATATTGTTGCTTTATACACTATGGAGGTAGAATATGTATCTTTTTTAGATGTTTGGAAAGAGTTAATTTGGTTAAAAGGTTTGTTGGGTGAGTTTGGAAGGATTGAGGAAAAGGTAAAACTATTCTGCGATAGTCAAAGTGTTATTTATTTGGCTAAAAATACAGCTTATCATAGTAAGACAAAGCATATTCCTATTAAATATCATTTTGTAAGACATGTTTTTTATGAAGATGGAGTGGCTCTCGAAAAATTCATACAAAAGAAAATGGTGCTTCACTTCGCTTGTCTTGCAAGGAAGGTGATGAATAAATTGGGCATGATATATCCGGTAAATCGCTGTCAAGGTGGATATTGTTGAGACATGCCAAAGAATTTCCCAAGATATTGTGGATATTAGCAAATTTTGTGGCTCTTATTATTCAATTATTTGTTAAATCTAATCTACCAAGTTTGGGATAGGCCCACAATTATGATGGAAATTTTTTTGTAACTGTATGGAATTTGTTGTTTATTCATGTATGCCCAAAGGGGAAAATGTTAGAATATAAAGTGTGTTGAATGGTTGAATGAACTGTTGGAACTCTGCATTAATTTCCTATTGTAAGTTATCCCTTAAACAATAAGGATATTGATTATCATTGCCCAATGAAGGTTTCCTTTACAAGAAGGGTTTTACCAAGTAAATCATTGTGTTAAATATGTGTTTTTTTTGCATTGTTGTCGTCTTGTTCAATATTTTCAATTTATGATTTCACTGCATAATAAGTGGTATTAGAGCTGGTGAGTTGAGTCGAGTGGACCTACGTGAGTGGATCGACATGGGACAGATTCAATTCGAGGGCGCAATACTTTTTTTTCAGTGTCGCAGGGATTCCGTGTTAGAAGTTACGACAGTCGCAGGCACACTTCTAAATTTAATTTTTTGATCCAAGTTTAGTAGGCTGGACATATACAAGGGTGTGACATTTACTCAAATGTGTCACGGGTCATACTTTCAGAGGGTGCGACACCCGTGAAAATTTTGTGTGGGAAAAGGTATTAGAGCACAAGATATATTATGTGGTAAATTAATGGATGGAGGACGTTTTTAAAAATATATTTTTAAAGGATTACCTTATGTGAGGTTGATGTCATGTATTTAAAGTATGTGAGGTGGATGTCACATATATAAATTATGTAAAATTGATGTAAAAAAGTTTTTTTTTTAAAGTATATATATTTTAATATTTTTAAGGTTTTAATCTTTTTGGTTCAACCTTGAACCTTATTTATTAATTAAGGATCCATTTTGAAATAAAAAATATTAATTCTTCCATATTACAAAGCTCAATTTTATAATAAGTGGTGTGGGGATATGTACTATAGGAAAAGATGTAGAGTGTAAAGTTTGAGATCGATAAATTCAATGGGAAGAATAGCTTTGAGTTATGGAAGGTCAAGATGCAAGATCTTCTTGTGCAATAAGGTATGGTGAAGACATTGTTGGGTAATTCAAAGAAACCTTAAACTATGTCATGAAGAGTGGGAATATTTTGATATGAGAGCTCTTTGTGCTATTCATTTTTTCTTGGTTGATGATATTTTTTTTAAGATTGTTGTAGATAAAACAACTGTAGGCTTATGGAAAAAGTTGGAAAGCCTCTACATGAAAAAATCCTTCATGAACAAAATATTTCTTAAAAGGAAATTATATAGTTTCTGAATGAATGAAGGTATGAAAAGTATTGACCACTTAAATAAATTCAATACTCTTTTATGTCAGTTGTCTATTATGGAAGTAAAACTCGATTCATAATTTAAGGAAATTACATTGTTGTGTTCGTTACCTAAGTCTTGGGATCATTTTTTCACCTCTATCAATTTTACTTCATAAGAAGCTATTGAATTTGATGATATTTTGGGATCTCTATTGTATGAGGAAACAAGGAAGAAATCCAATTTAGAAACCTCAATATCATAAGCAATGGTGGCTAGAGATCGATCTAAAGAAAGAGAGGATAATTACAGAGTTACATCTCGATTTAAGTCAAAAGGAAAGAAGAGTAATCTAAAATGTTGGTACTGTGGAAAATCATGGCACCTCAAGAAAGATTGCTAGAAATGACAATGGGCCTCCAAAGAAGACTCAACAAAAGAACAAAATGAAGCAAATGCAACTTAAGCAACTTCAGGTCGAAGTATGATTGATGAAGTTTTTCCTATTTGTAATGTTTCATGTCATGATCAACATTGGTTGTTATATTCTCGTGTGTCCAATCACACATGTCTTCATAGGCATTGATTCTTTACTTACCAGTTTATAGATGACGAGGTTGTTTTTATGGGAAATGATATTTCCTATAAAATTGTTGGAAATGGTAGCATTTCAATTAAAATGCATGATGGTTCTGTAAAGATGTTAATTGATGTGAGGCATGTACCTAAACTTAGAAAGAACCTAATATCTTTCAGAGTACTAGATTTTGGAGGATACAAGTGTACAATTCAAGGTGGAGTTATGAAGTTGTTCAAAGGAATCTTACTAGTCATGAGGTCTAAAAGGTTCATGTAATGTCCCCGGCCATCCATGTCGAGCCACACTACTCCAAAGAACTCTTTTATTCTCTCTACGGAACATACTGTGACATACCCAACATCCAACTGAGCTATGCCACCTAAAATTTTCAAACTGCATGCAATTAAAACATATACACACAAAGCTCTTGCGGAAAAATATACATAGAACGTAAATAGACAAATACATTTCATAAATGAACAGACTCATACTGAAATAATACTAAACGTATACATGCAACATATTCAGGAAATACCCATAAATATACATATAGTTGTTATAAACACACATAAGATAAACCCATAAAAATAACCACGTAAATAACAATGAAACATATAAATTCCTCACATAAATGACACTTATCTTGGCAAGAATATCACCAACTTCATGCAGAACTTCCATGAATCTCCCAGCCTTATACCACACTGCTCATCACTTTCAGCAGTGGGTCATGCTCGAGCTAGGACTAAACTCCGCCCAGGTAAAGGGGTTCCTAACCAGGCTAATGGCTTGTAGACAACAGGAAAGACTCTGTCACATGTGATCTCTCAAATAATATACTACAATACCTCATTCCCCACATGTTTGTCCCACCCCATGAAGTGTTCCCCTTCTCTGCTCAATAGTCCTTCAGCTGCCCCACTTCCTTTCTGGGATTCAGCAACAGGCTCGACATGAAGTCTCAGAGCACTGTAGCTGCAGTTTAGCACCTTTAGAAAATCAATTCCCAGCAATTCTCTCACCGAGAGAGAAATTTATCACGGGATTGAAAACCTTCCTCTTCAATATCCCACGGGCCTGACAACCCACTTCTTCAGCCCAACTCCTAAGTAACCAGCTACACAAACAGATATGGCTATGGATACAAGTTCAATTACAGTGACAGGAAAGTACGTAGGGTAACTCAATGAGTGAGTGAGTACTCATGGAATGGATGAATGATGGGAGGAATGATTCTGAGAATGAACTAAGTCCCCATAATATGTATGCATGTCCCCAACTCGACACTTGTTATGTTGCAAGCTACCTTGGCCCACTTGTCCCCAACTTTGGAACTTAGGATAAAAAAATTATCCATACTTTATACTTTAAGAAATATTAATATAATATTCCTTTTTGGCTTAAACTCCCTAGATTATCCATTTTCTTAACTTTTATCCCCCACCCTTTCTCTAACTGGTGGATTTTAGTCCCCCATACTCTTTTATCATGGTCAGTCTGCATGCAACGATGTACTTTATATTAGTTATGAGACATATACAAAAATAGGCGCATTGGCCTTTGACATCTGGGATCTCTAGCCTAATCAAAATATAAGCATCCTAGCTTATAATAACTGGCTCACTAGCCTATAAAACACATCATATACACAAAGTCTCCCTGGCATCAACATCACACACACTTAAGTTGTTGCATGCGGTATCCAAGAATGTGCACACTTCATCCTTTTACTGTGTAGTACATGCACACACTATTCCATAAAAGGTGCATACAAAATAATATCAAACAACTCACCAGCTTAAGTACACTTGCATTTACATTTACAATTGGGTTTGGCCTAGGGATATTACCATCCCCTCCCCTTATTTATGCACTCTCCTCAGTGCATCATGTACACATATACAACAAAATTTCAAAAATCCTCAAAAAGATGCGAGTATTCTGCTCGCATTGCATCCTCATGCTCCCAAGTAGCATCCTGAGGACTGTACTAGGTCCATTGGACATTTACAATCCCTGTGGCTAATTCCAGAGTGATTTGATTTTCCTGTCCAGAATGTGTACCAAATGCACTTGAAAAACGCCTTCTTGTTCCACTTGAATCACATTCCAATCAATAACATGATTAGCATCAGGTACATATTTCTTGAGCAATGAATCATGGAATACATTATGAACATGCATAGATGCAGGGAATGCAATCATATAAGCTATTGGACCAATCCTCTCTAGGATTTCTAATGGACCAAAATAGCGAGCTGCCAACTTCGAATAATTTCCTAACTTCAGGGAACTTTTTTTGGCTTTCACTTTCAAAAATACATGGTCTCCCACTTTGAATTCCCTATGAGTTATGCCCTTATCAGCATAGCTTTTTTTCCTGTCTTGGGCAACCTTTAAATTTTTCTTTATTTTTATCATTTTCTCCTCCATTTCCATGAGCAAATCTGGTCCAACCACTGCTCTATCTGCTGGGTTATCCCAACTTACTAGTGTGTTTCACTTTCTTACATAAAGTGCCTCAAATGGGCTCATCTTTAGAGATGTTTGGTACCCATTGTTATAAGAAAACTCTACCAAGTGTAGGTAGTCTTCCCATTTTGATGGTTTATCCATCACATACATCCCCAACATATCCTCAATCACTTGATTCACCCTCTCTATTTGTCCATATTATTCTGGATGATAAGTTGTAGTAAAATTCAAATTTGTTCCAAATCCATTAAATAATCCTTTCCAAAATTTTCAAGTAAATTTTGGATCTCTATCAAACACAATTGTCTCGGGCATGCCATGTAATCGAGCAATTTCTTTCATATAAACATCAACAATGTTGTCTTCCTTTTGAGTGATCTTAACTGGAATAAAATGGGCAGCTTTAGTAATCTTATCCACCACTACCATGATGGAATCATGTTGCTTGTTTGTTCTGGGAAGTTTGGTAATGAAATCCATGGTTACAACTCCCCATTTCCACTCAGGAATGGGAAATGGTTGTAGCAAAACAGTTGGGTTTCTATGCTCAACCTTTACCTTCCGACAATCCAAACATTTGGCAATACAATCAATGACTTCTTTCTTCATGCCTGGCCAATAATATTGACTCTTGACAGATGCAATAGTTTTCTGATAACCTGGGTTCCCAACATAAGGTACATTATGCATTTCTTCCAATATCATATTTTTCAATTCCTAGGAATTTGGTACATAAATTTTGTCCCTGTACCTAAGAATTTCATCATTATCTAGCTTGTATTCTTTAATTTTCTGCTGCAAATTACCTTGCTGTAATTTTGAAACTAATTCCTTGTATTGCAAATCTAAATTTGTAGCCTTCAAAATTATGGATTTTAAATCAGATTGGTACATGCTAATGGATGTAGCATGCATTTCATGCACTCTTCTGCTAAGTGCATCAACCACTTTGTTCTCTTTCCCCTTGATATGTTTAATATCAAAGTCATATTCACTTAGAAATTCTAGCCATCTTCTTTGCCTAGCATTTAGAGTTGTCTGGTCAAATAAATATTTTAGACCATTAAGGTTTGTCCTTAGCTCAAACCTTTTTCCCATGACGTAATGTCTCCATTTCCTCAAGGCATGGAGTATGGCTTCCAACTCCAAATCATGAGTAGCATAGTGTCTTTCATGCTATTTTAACTTCCTTGATTCATAACATATAAAAAACCCATTTTGATCGAGGACTCCAC
>SNQJ01S0058134.1:20535-59921 GCA_010110895.2 Picea sitchensis
GCCTCTGCAAAATCTGCATCACCTGCATACATGTCTTTCAGATTTTCAAAACCCAACGTCTTGACTCTGAACTCATGCAGCAACAAAAATTTCCTGCTCAAAGAATCAACCACTTTGTTAGCAGTTCCTGAAATGTGTTTAATTGCAAATGTAAAATTCTGCATATACTCTACCCATTTTGCATGCTTCTGATTCAACTTATCCTGTTGACTTACAAACTGCAATGCATGATTATCACTGTACGATACAAATTCCTTGGGTATCAAGTAATGCCTCCACTTCTTCAATGCCTGTATGATGGCATAAAACTCTTTATCATATGTGGAGTATTTCAGCTTTGCTTCATCCAGCTTCTCGCTGAAATATGCAACTGGCCTGTCCTCTTGACTCAAGACCCCTCCTATGGCATATCCACTTGCATCACATTTCACCTGAAATGTCTTCTGAAAGTCTGGCAACACTAACACTGGTTTCTCTGTGATATTCCGCTTCAATAGATTGAAGCTCTTCTCAGCCTCGGCTGCCCAATGAAAAATTTTATGCCGCTTTTTCACTGTGTCCATCATTGCTGCGCTAATTCCAATGAAATTCCTAATGAATTTTCAGTAGAAACTAGCTAAACCATGGAAACTCCTCACCTCGAAAACATTTCTGGGTGATGGCCAATTCCTTATCACTTCCACCTTTTCAGGATCCATTTTCAACTCATTCGCTGATATGACAAAACCGAAATAAATGAGCTCTGTCTTCATGAAGGAACACTTATTCATGTTGACCAATAGCTTCTCCTGCTGCAGTCTTCTCATCACAATGGCCAAATGTTTCAACTGTTCAGCCTTTGTCTTGCTGTAGATCAATATATCATCCAGATATATGACTACAAATTTTCCGATGAATTTCTTTAGGACTTCATTCATCAGTCTCATGAATGTACTCGACGCGTTTGTCAAACCAAACGACATGACTAGCCATTCGTACAAACCTTCATTTTTCTTGAATGCTATCTTCCATTCATCACCCTCTCTCATACGAATCTGGTGATATCCGTTCTTCAGATCGATCTTTGAAAAGTAATTTTCCCCGCTCAGGAAATCCATCAGATCATCCATTCTCGACAGTGGAAATCTATACCTGATGGTAATATTGTTTATCACTCTGGAGTCTGTACACATTCTCCAGCCTCCATCCTTCTTTGGACTTAGTACTGTCGGAAAAACACACAGACTCAGGCTTTCCTTGACCAGTGATTTGTCCAGTAGATTCTGTACCTGCCTCTTGACCTCCTCATTCTCCTGTGGCATCAATCTGTACGCAACCTTATTCGGTAAATTGGCTCCAGGTATGAGGTCTATGTGGTGACTCACACTCCTCATCGGTGGCAACGAACAAGGTAATTCGTCCATGATGATATCAGTGAACTCTCCCAGCAGTTCCTAAATCTCTTCTGGCAAGTCGTCCACTCTTGTGCTAGTCAGGACAATTCTCAGTTTCCTGACCACAAAGAATTGTGGATCTTCTTTCTTCTCCATCTCTGTGAGAAGTTCCTTCCCACTCATGAGAAGTATGGTATTGCTTATTTCCGGATTTACTTCCTTATCCTTTATCAGAATCAATCTGTGTGTTCTCCCATCCTTCTCCAGGGTATATGTGTTCATCCTCCCATCATGAACCACATTTCTGTCATATTGCCATGGTCTACCCAACAATACATGATAGACATCCATGGGAATGACATCACACAAGATTTTATCCTTATATCCACCTATCTTGAATTCAACTAAACATTGTTTAGTGACACTCACCTGATGTCCTTTTTGTAGCCAAGATACTTTATATCGACTCGGGTGATCAGTTGTCTCCAGCTCTAGCTTTTCCACCATCTCGGTCGAAACGAGATTGTCGGTGCTTCCGCTGTCCACAATGACCTTGTATTTCTAGCCCTTGGTATTGCATGTGGTCCTGAACAGTCTGGTTCTCTGAGCTATATCCTCCACCTCTTCCTCGGGTGTTAACAAAATTTTATGCACCGTCAGTGACTTCCCACTTCCGGTGTCCTCATTCTCAACATCACACCTGTACGCCTCAACGGTGTGAGATTCTCCTCTGTCCATTTTCCTGTCTGGACAATCAACAGATTTGTGTCATCCTTTCCACATGTAAAATATGTGATGATTCCTCCTCTGCCTCTTCCCCTACCTCTGGTACGAGGAAAAGTGTTCATGTCAACATATCCGCCACCCTGCTCTGTATGCTATTTCCTCGGCTTAGCATATTGTTGTCTTTGCTGTGAGGTTACACCTCTCTCAATCTTACCCTGAGGTTTCTTCCATTCCTCCTTGGGCTTCTGAGTTCTTTCTTGGGCAACTGCCTTGCCTTTGGGCTAACTTCTGCCTCGCCCTCACTATCCCTGCTTACGGCTCATCTTCTCCTCAGCTTTCAGAGCCATCTGATAAGCATCCTCAACTGTTCTGATAGTTACCATGCTCAATTCATCCTGAATGTCATATCTCAGACCATTCAGATATCTCGCCACCTTCTCATCATCGCTCTCCCGATGACCTGCTCTGATGTTGAGCCTGTAGAATTCTTCGGTGTACTCTTTCACCGTCATCAACTTCTGTCTCAGGTTCTGCATTCGCCTGAACAGTGTGATCTGGTAATCTCTCGGGATGAATTTTTCTTTCATCTTCGCAATCATCCTGTCCCAATTCTTGATCTTCTGTTTTCCCTTGGAACGTCTATCGACCTGTAGCTTGTCCCACCATAATGCTGCATGTCCCTTCAATCGGGTGACAACATGTCTGACTTTCTTATCCTCTTTGATATCCTCATAATCGAAGTAGGTGTCAAGAGCTCAGATCCAATCTAGCAACTCTTCTGCATCCAGGCTTCCCTCGTAGACTGGAATATCCATTTTCGCCTTCGCACCCATTCTGGCGATGGCTTTGATCAACCGCTCGGTTGATGCGTCCTCTGCTGTGACTTCTTCTACATGTCCAGCTTCCTCTTCTACTTCGGAATCACTAAGATCCCCTGCACCAACTCTGCGTCTCTGAGTTGTCTCCATCTCCTTGAGTCTTGCTCGGAGATCTCTCATCTGCCGCTCCATTTCTGGATTCCCTGCCGGCCTACCTCTTCTTCTCACCTCCCTGTCTTCGGGATCAGGTGACTGTCTTTCTCTTCTCGGTGGCATGGTGTATTCTCTTATCTTCTATAGAAAGCAAAGATATTCCTTGCTCTCATACCAAATTATGCAATCCTCCCCGCTCCTCGGAGAACGATCGCTCTAACCAGGACCTTCTTCGACTTTGGCCCGAGGAGCGTCAATGCTCCTCTAATTCCCCTGTTGGGAATTCTTCACCCACAACACTCTCCAAATGATCTCCCTTAATAGTCGGGAAATCGGAATTAGCGATATCGCGAATTCTATGTTCATGTGCCTTATGCCTCACGATTCTATGATCCCCGATATGGGTCAATCGCTGACTGTCTTCCCTTCTATTATCGGAGTTTTCCCTATCGGGATATCGCCACTCGCGATGTCAACACTCTGAATTTCCAAACTCCGAACCCCGATGTACCGAACCTCCGATACAATGCCACCTGTACTCTACTAGCACTTGTGGTCCCACACTGCCACGTCACCTCGAGATTTCGCGAATTGCGAATCCAACCTACAAGCGTTCTCTGTCGTCGAGAACCCCAATTCTCTGAACCCCTATTACTTGAGATTCCTTGACATGCGTCCCCACGATCAATGGTTCCGATCCTATTGAGATATCGCAGATCGTGATATCACCACTTCCGCTTCACCAACTTGGTGCTGCAACTCGTGATATGCCGATATGCGATGGCACGTGCCGATCTGATGGTTCCTATGAATCTAGATCGACGACCCTACTTCCTCCTGAGCTTCGAACTTCTAATACTCGCACTGTAATCTCCGCGCACCTTGGCAAGACCTAACGGTCCTTGGGTTCTCATGAAATCTCTCCAGGGATTTCAACCGTCCAACCTTTCTTGCTATATTCTGCGAATTGAAATATCCGCTCCCTTGGTGGAAACTGGTTCAACCACTCGCCCACCTGTGGGTCTTCTTTTGGGCTTTCCACAGCACCCCTGTAATTCTCCTCCACTGAACTGTAGGCCTATCCCTCCTGAGCCTATCCTCGCTTCACAAGTCTTTATGAGGACTTGTTGCACGCACTCTTTGCGACAGATCTTTGAACACGACTAAGTGTTGGAGCTTTATCTCTACGCACCCCTGCAACAAAAATCTCAATTTTCTTTGCTCAGAATCGCAACCCTGAGTCTTCGTCCAGCCTGGGCATGCCTTGCACGGCTCTGGTGTCAAGTCTGCACTTTTGAGATGAATGGAAACAAAAGATATCTCCAAGTAAACCCTATAGTCACGCACTCCTTGCGGACAATTTCAATTGCACTCCTTGTAGGAATTCTCTGGCTCACTTAGAGAAACAATTGAAACTCATTCACTCTCACTCTCAGACTTCAAATCAACCATGAAATCACATACACAGCATATAAAAGCAGATGTATGACCAGAAGCAAACATTCATGAGTATAATATCATAAATCCATAGAGAATAGACACATAACCATGGAATTGAATCAAAGCTTTCTTCTATTAATTCAATCTCTATACATGGGTGTTCTTCATACAATTTTCTTCTCTGCTCTTCAACAATGCTGCTTCATCATCATACAATGTACAAAGGAGGGTGTCTATATCCCGTTTCCCTCTCGAGCTCTAAAGCTATCAAATCAAGAATTTAATATCCTATCTACTTTACATTAAACCTATTAAATTCCTTCCTATCTACTAAGGATGAGAGCTTAAAGGCTCAAGGTCCCCTTTACAATATAAGTGCACTTCTTTATGAACGTCTTCATTAAAGAGCGACGCAACAATTTCCAAAGCATTTCAAAATGTTTGCTGGCGCTGTCCAACTGTTTCTTCTAAATGTCTTGTCTCGCTTGACGTGAGAGATGCTCCTGCATCAATGAAAGAGACATACTTCACCAATTCTAGAAACCTTCTCTCATATTCATCAATGGTCATACTCCCATGCTTGAGTTCAAATAAATGTTTCATTTTCTTGTCATAGTATCTCTTAGTCATGTATTTCTTCTCAAAATACTTCTTGAATTCTCTACAAGTAACACTTTTCTCTTTAATATGTTTCACCTACATAAGTTGATCCCACCACATGGATGTCTTTCCCTTGAGTTTATAGATAGCAATTCTACCTTCTACATGAGAAGAATAATTATGCAATTGAAAATAATTTCTCATGCCCAACAACCATGTCTCTGCATCTTCATCCTTCTTGTGCTCACCATCAAATGTAGGAGGTTTGATTTTGTTCATTTCTCCTTGTAGCTCATCCACCCCATAACTCTTATGCATCCTAACAGGAGATGGACTTGAGCTTTTGTTTTCTCTTTTATTGTAATTATTCGAGGAGTGGTGGTGATGTCTACTAACACTTCTTGTTCTTCTTTTCTCATCAGTAGACCTGTGACTTCCTGATTTTCTTGAGCCACTCTCCTTATTCAATTTCTTTTCTATTTTGTTCAAGCTCTACAATAAATTCATGTTGAATTCCTCTTGATGTTCCTTGGATTTCATAAGCCTTTCATTATCATCTTTATGTCTTTAGACATCCTTCTGCAAACTTTTAATGGTCTCTACCATATTCATGCTTTCATCCCTTCCTTATCCATGTCTATTAGAGTTTGTTCCTTCAATGCCCAAATGGACATCAATCCCTCTTATCTCATCTTCCTAGATGTAATTCCCCTATGCCTCATCCATTCCTATGAACTCTGTGTTCATCCTGATCTAATCTATTTGTTATTAACTCTGCAAAATGTGCAGCCAACAAAACTTTGTTAGGCTAACTGTTTGAACAATTTCATTAAAAATATGAACCTTTATGGTTCAATAATATATCATAAATATTTCTTCTATTTCTTGGAAAATTGAATTCCTAGATCATTTTTCTGGGTGAATAAATATATTCTACTATCCAATACCTTTCCAATGCCTTCCTCCACAATCAATTCTAAGTCTTGAGAAAAACGTTATGGTTATTTGAAATTTTCCCATTAATTTTTATGTTCATACTTCAACTTGGCACAACTCTGCACTATAATTATGCATTTTTGCACCTACTCCATTGGATTTTCATAGGATCTCAATTGGGTTTCTTCATATACATCTTATGGACACTATGTCCAAGTTTCGGGTTGTGGGCTGCTAGTTATAGCTTGCTAAAGGTTTGGGAAAATTTTTTTTGGTATGGAATGCTACAGGTATATTCGTTTCCACATTAAACATCTTTATCATGCCCATAAATTTAATTCATATTTGGGACTATCTTCTATGGTTCAATAGATTTCCATTGACTACTCCTGCGCCTCAATCTGATTCTGGAGCAGAAAGTTATGGTTCTTTGAAGTTAGACGGGTCCTAAAATTTACCCTTCATTGTTTGTGTTGTAACTTTCTCATAAGAGCTCCATTTGATGAACGGTTTATACCATTAGAAATATCTCTCCAAGATATTTTATTTGAGATGCGAATATGGAGTGTGCCTTGGCACACTCTATTCTCGTGGTTTTTGAGTAGCTAAAAACATTGTTAAGGCCCTAAAAAACACACTGCAAAAAGATGACGTTCAAATAGTATAAAATGTCATGGAAATTCGTTGGTTTTCTGTTATTGTTCACCATCCAAATGACTTCTTGCACACAAATTTAAATCAATACACCCATATTTACCATTCACAGAAACACCACAAGGTAAATCGTGTTTCGTGCACCTTTAACCATTGTGCATCACTTCTTTGTCACGCCAATAACTGGTGTGCACTACTTTTGTGTCGCATGCCAATAACTGGCATGCACTACTTTTGTGTCACGCGCCAATATCCATCGTGCACATTTTTGGTTCTTGCAGTATTACCTGTTGCATATAATTTTTGTATCGCACGCTGATATTTCGTGTGCAGTTCACAGTACGCGTTGCACCATGCCATATTTTAGTACGCCTTCACCACGCACCAATACTCTACGCGAACCAATATTTTTCTGCACAACGCAAAAAAATTACATATCACCAGCTTATCACTGCGCATCATGCATTTTTAGTGCGCCCACCTATCGACATCCATTTTTGTGCATCAATTCCTCGTGAATTCCGCTGTAGAAATTGGGGCTTTTGCTTAAATGTTTCTCAATTTCTACCATAGACATTCTACATCTATGAAATTTGTTCAATTTTACCCCAATAACACGAATTCAACTTATGCAACAACAAATCATTGTGGGTTGAAATTTATGGAATGAATTTACCGAAAATCAATTCATCAATTGATAATTTTATTTATTAATTTTTCTCCAACTGTCATGGCTTCACTATAACTTCAAATTTGACCAATTCCAGGTCTGAATTTGCTAGAATAGATATTAAATCAATAATATCTCACCACATGGCTGAATTTCTGGATTTTCCCCTAAATTTAACCACTGAAATTGGGGATTTTTCCCAATTCCTCACAACTGATGTTACTTTTCACCATGGGCGTTCTGCAACTCGAAATTTGGCCACTTAGAAACAAATTCGCTCTGAAATTTCACTTCAACTCAAACTTTTTGGCCCATCCAGGCTCAGCGTTGAAACCGAGGCTCCGATACCATATTGTAACATCCCCGACCACCCATGTTGGGCCACATTAGTCTAGAGAACTATTTTATTCTCTCTGTGGAACATATTGTGACATACCCAGCATCCAACTAAGCTATGTCACATAAAAATTTTGAACTGTATGCAATTAAAATATATACACACAGAGCTCTTGTGGAAACATATATATAAAATGTAAACATACAAATACATTTCATAAATGAACATACTCATACTGAAATAACAGTAAATGTATACATGCAACATATTAAGGAAATACCCATAAATATGCATACATAAAGTTATAAATACACATAAGATAAACCCATAAAAATAACCATGTAAATAACAATGCAACATATAAATTCGTCACACAAATGACACTTATCTTAGCAAGAATATCACCAACTGCGTGCAGACCTTCCACAAACCTCCAAGCCTTAGACCACATTTCTCATCACTCTCAGCAGTGGGTCACCCCTGAGATGGGACTAAACTCCACCTGGGTAAAGGGGTTCCTAACTAGGCTAATGGCTCATAGACAATAGGAAATACTTTGTCACAAGTGATCTCTCAACTAACAACCTACAATCCCTCATTCCCCACATGTTTGTCCCACCCCAAGAAGTGTGCCCCTTCTTTGCTCAACAATCCTTCGACTGCCCCACTTTTTTTCTGGGCTTTAGCAACATGCCAGACAAAAAGTTTCAAAGCACTGTAGCTGCAGTTTAGCACCTTTAGGAAATCAATTCCCAACAATTCTCTCACCCAGAGAGAAATTTTTCATGGGCCTAACAACCCACCTCTTCAATATCTGACAAGCCTGACAACCCGCTTCTTTAGCCCATCTCCCAAGTAACCAACTACACAAACATATATGGCTATGGGTACAGGTTCAGTTATAGTGACAAGAAAGTACGTAGAATAATTCAATGAGTGAGTGAATGCTCATGGAATGGATGAATGATGGAAGGAATGATTCATAGAATGAACTAAGTCCCCACAATATGTATGCTTGTCCCCAACTTGACACTTGTCATGTTGGGAGCTACTTTGGCCCACTTGTCCCCAACTTTGGAACTTAGGATACAATAATTATCCATAATTTATACTTTAAGAAATAATAATATAATATTCTTTTTTGTCTTAAGCTCCCTAGCTTATCCCTTTTCTTAACTTTTAGCCCCCACCCTTTCCCTAACTAGTGGAGTTTAGTCCCCCATACTCTTTTATCATGGTCAGTCTACGTGCAACGATGTATTTTATATTAGTTATGAGACATATACAAAAATAGGCACACTAGACTTTAACATCTAGGCTCTCTGGCCTAATCAAAATATAAGAATCCTAGCTTATAATAACTAGCTCACCAACCTATAAAACACATCATATACACAAAGGCTCCTTGGCCTCAACATCGCGCCCACTTAAGTTGTTGCGCGCGGTATCCAAGAATGTGCACACTTCATCCTTTTACTGTTTAGTGCATGCGCGCACTATGCCATGAAAGGTGCATACAAAAAAATATCAAACAACTCACCAGCTTAAGTACATTTTCATTTACATTTACAATTGGGTTTGACCTAGGGATATTACAGTTCAAGAATATTTATCAGCGAGAAGGAATAATTGAATCAGATCAGGAAATAACAATATAAGAGAGTGCCAATGAATCTACTTATATATGACATCATCATTTGGGTCATATGAGTGAGAAAGGGCTTAATGTACTGGTAGATCATAAGTTACTTCCAAGTTTAAAGTCTCTGAATTTGAATTTTTGGACACATTGTATTTATGGAAAACAAAGTAGGAAGAAGTTTAAAATAGGAAGGTACATTAGTAAAGGTATCCTTGATTACATTCACTTAGATGTTTTGGGACCACCCCCTACAGTCTCATATGGAGTATCATCATATTTTGTTACATTTATAGAAGATTTCTCTCGGTAGATGTGGGCCTATTTGTTAAAAAGAAAATTTCATGTATTTATTGTTTTCAAGTAGTTTAGAGATTTAGTTGAAAAGAGCACATACATGTTAATAAAATGTTTAATAATAGATAATGGAGGTGGATTTAGATCCATGGAATTCAAAAATTATTGCAAGGAATCTTGGATTGAAAGAAATAAAACCACTTCCTATACTCCTCAGAAAAATAGTTTTGTTGAACGCATGAATATAAATATACTAAAGAGAGCAAGGAGCATGCTTAGTAATGCCAATTTGCAGTAGGAATTGTGGGAAGAAGCAATTTCTACATTTTTTTATTTGGTAAAAATTGATCACCATTAACTACAATAGACTATAAATTTCCGGAAGAGCTATGGACATGTCACCCTTGTAATTATTCAAATCTTAAAATTTTTGGTTGTGACGCCTATGCTCCTATTCCTAAACATCAACACTCTAAATTGTATCAAAAATAAAAAAGTATTATCTTGGTTGGGTATGGTGATGGAATTAAGGGATATATATTGTGGGCCCCTACTTCCCATAAAATCACCATCAACAAAGATGTCACATTTGATGAATTGTTACTCATGAAATTAGATGTAGATATTCAAATGAAACATACATTAGTACCACAATCTCAATAGATTCAGTTTGAAACTCGTTTATCTACAAAATAAAATGAACATAAAGAGGTTCCTGAATATGTTCATGAATAATATCTTGCGGATAAAAATGAATATGAAGATAATAACCAACAAAATATGGATCAGCCACAATCATCCCTAAGGACATCTACACGGGTCAAGAATCCTCCTAAAAGGTATGATGATTATGTTTCATCTGTTTCTTTGATTTATAATGAAGGATATCCTAGTTATTATCAGGAAGCAATTGAGGTATTTGATAGTGCTAACTAGAAGGTAACAATGAAAGAGGAAATAGATGCCTTAGAAAGGAATGGAACATGGGACCTAGTAGAACTCCCCAAAAACAGGAAAATTGTAGGTTGCAAGTGGGTGTACAAACTAAAAAAGGGCGATGATGATAAGGTTGAAAGGTACAAAGAAAGACTGGTTTCAAAAGGGTATTCTCAGAAGGAAGGTATGTATTTTCATGATGTTTTTTCACTAATTGTTAAGCTTGTTTCAATTTGAATCGTGTTAGCATTAGTTTCATTAGTTGATTTGGAGTTAGAGTAGATAGATGTTAACACAACATTTTTACATGGTTATTTGGATGAGGAAATATATATGGAAAAACCAAAATGTTTTGTTCAGAATCATAATAAAAGGTTTGTTTGCAAACTCAAGAAGTCATTGTATGGCCTAAGGTAGTCACCTAGGAAATGGTACAAGAGGTTTGATTCCTTCACGGTGAGACATAATTTTACAAGAAGTGAGTATGGTCATTGTGTTTACTTTAAAAATTTGGAAAATGACATTCATTATTTTGGTGTTATATGTTGACGATATCTGTGTTGCAAGAAAGAGCATGGTTGAGATCAACATATGGAAGGCTCTCTTGGCTAGGATGTTTGATATGAAGGATCTAGGAGTAGAAAAACAAATATTGGGAATGGAGATAAATAGAGACAGAAAAAATGGTAAGTTGTGGTTATCACAATAAAATTATGTGGATAAAACACTTTTGAGGTTTGGTATGAACAATGTGAAACCAATATTAATCCTTTTGTCTTCCCATTTCAATACTTATTAAATTTTTTATCCTAGTATTGATGAATAAAAGGAATATATGCCTCGAGTACCATATGCTAATGCACTAAGGAGTTTAATGTATGCAATGGTTAGTACAAGACCAGATATTTCACATGGAGTTGGTGTTGTGAGTTGATACATGGAAAATCTAGGAAAAGACCTTTGGTAATTTTTGAAATGGGTGCTTCCATAGTTGAGGGGCACAAGTACTTATAGTATCACCTATAATGGTAGTAGTGATTCAATTTGTGGATATGTCGATAATATTTTGCAGGTGAATTGGACAAGAGGAGATCAACATCAAGATATGTCTTTACTTTTGAATTTGGAGCTATTATATGGATGTCAAAGATTCAAAATATTTTTCTTTATCCACTACAGAGACAAAATATGTAGCTTCTTCAAATGATTTCAAAGAGGCAATTTGGTTAAATGTTTTTCTAGGTGAGTTTGGAAGGATGCAAGACAAGGTAAAAATATTTTGCGATAGTGAAAGTTCTATTCATTTGGCTAAAAATACAACTTATCGTAGTAATACAAATCATATTATTATTAAATAACATTTTGTAAGAGAGTTTGTTCATGAAGGTGGAGTGGCTTTGGAAAAATTCCATACTAAAGAAATTTGTGCAAACATATTCACAAAACCAACAATGTTAGAGAAGATGCAATGATGCTTAGCTTCTCTTCGCTTGCAGGGAAGGTGATGAATAAATTGGGCATGATATATCAAGTAAATTGTTTACAAGGTGGAGATTGTTGAGATATGCCAACTAATTTCCCAATATATTATGGATATTAGCATATTTCATGGCTCTTATTATTCAATTATTTGTTAAATCTAATCTACCAAATTTGGGATAGGCGCATAATTACGATGGACAATGTTTTTTAACTGTATGAAATTTGTTTTTAATTCATGTAGGCCCATAGGGGAAAAGGTTGGAATAGAGAGTGGGTCAGAGGGTTGAATGAACTATTGGAAGCTTGCATTTATTGGTTTTTGTAAATTCTCCCTTGAAAAATAAGAATATCGATTATCATTTCCACGTGGAGGTTTCCCTTACAAGAAGGGTTTTACGACGTAAACCACTATGTTAATTTTTTGTGTGTTTTCATTATTGTCATCTTGTTCAATATTTTAAATTAAATATATTTTTAATTTATTATTTCCTTGCACAACATTTGATTCTAATACTCATGATAGCCTCTCGGTCCTCTACTTGCTAATACGTTTTGATTCTCACTAATTCCCCCTATGTAATCAAACCCTTCAAATATATCACAATAAAATAGATTGAATTGGCTCTTAGTTATATATTTTCTTTCGATATATAGTATGTTGTTGTGTCAATTTGTCATTTAAATTAGATTTATACTTATATTTCATTTTTTGCCAAGTCATCTCATGAGTTTTTTGGCCTACATAGGTATTAGTTCAATACTTGGGCAAAGTATATAATGTATTTAGGGAGGAAAATATGGGGTACCTAGGGAGGTACCCAAGAGGATAATGAATATAATATGGCCATAATAATGGAATAGGCCCATTATGTGGTTAAAAAGGAAATAATATGAAAATAATGAGTACTTGGCATAGACCCCTACGAATACTCACAAGAAAGTATAAATAAACACAATTATCATTGTATTGGAGGTGTATTGGATTATATTGTCTTGTAGAAAGAATGGCTCATGGAGTAATTTCTTACATAAGTAATAATTGATGGATACATTCTTATGTTGTCTATGGTGAATTTTTTGGTATCTTTGATGTTCAAGGGCTTGATTTAGTGAAGTTTTGTGGTGGATTGTCTTATATTTTCCAAGATCTACTACAAAGTACATCAGAGTCTCCTCTCATAAAACCCAAAAAGTGAACAAATAGTTCACAGGGGCCAAATTTATTCCCAAAATAACTCCAATCCCATCATCCTCCCATTGAATATAATCTCTAGAATCCTCAACTAGTGAGAACAAGGTCAAGAATATGGACCAAATTTAAATTAAAAGGAGGTTGAACTTGGTGTGTTGATTGTATTTTTACTAATTTAAATAGAATTAGGGGAAAAAATGTGAAAAATTCATACCAAATGGGTTTTTTGAGAGACAATATTACCCCAAGTGCACACTCCAAGCTATGGTGAAAATATATATCTCTATTTAGTTTTCCCCACCATGTATTTAACAAAAAAGTCATAAATGAATCCATATATAATTTTTTGTTAGTTTCAAATTGTTATCCAAATGTATTCAAACCTCGACAAAAATCCCTTGGTTGCTATAACAAGTATTTGTAGAACCATGTTATTAGATGACTACACCAATTCTAAGATGATGACAAATGTCTTATATTGGCACAAGGAAGAAGCATATGGAAAGACGATTTTCATTGTGATGGGTTGTTTGGCATAGTATTTTCATAGGTCATGACTTTTCATAGGCATAGACTTTTCATTCTATTTGAGCATCCCATACCACTCAATAAGCCTAGTCATTATGTGGTACCCATAAGACCTTACTGATTGGGCATGACCATCAACAACTTGTATCACCTAGATTGCGCCTAACCAACATGACTTTATGAGAAGAATGTCAAAGTGCTCATTTTACTATAGGTGATGTTGCATCATCACCACTCGACCATAGAAAACCTACTATCACCCCCTCTTTTTATGAACCAAGAATAATTGAAAAACCAACTTCTCAATGTGATACCATGTTATTATCCACATAATCCAACTCATAATAGTCAATGAAGATAATGTCCCTCTGTTAGGAATTCACATACCTTCATTGATTCATTGCCATGTATAGCACACACAATATATCACATTACCAAGACACACCATATTCCACCAAATCCCACTATGTATCACCTTGTTGGATGTACATATTACTTGATGTGATGTCCTTGGTCCTCCTATCCTACACATTTGTATGCCATCCTAAATATCTCACAAATCACAGTGAGTTAGTCACCAAGGCTACAAAAGCATATGGACTTACTGTGAAACTTTCCAAGTATGCCAGTGTTCCCTCCATCGTGTCATTGTCAATGACACCCCAAGTCAGGTCCTTACATTCTCCCCCACTTGAATTGTTGATTTCCTTGTCAACATAGCTCCATAAGATCCTTCAATAGAAGGGATGTTGGTGGTGAAGATCCACTTCCACAATTTCCACATTTGAACATGGCTCTGATCATGGGGGATGTACATTTTGTTCTATTTGAGTGTCCTAAAACACTAAATAATCATAATCACCACATGAAATAAACATGAACTTGCTAATTGGGAATGACCATCAACTTGTTATATCACCTAAAATATTTCTAACCTACATGTCCTAACCGAACCCAAGCTAGGAAATTTCAACCATGCAAAATGTCAGAGTGCTCGTTTCAATGTAAGAGATGATACATCATTTCTACCCAACCATAGAAAACCTACAATCAATTGGCCCCAATCCAATTGTGTGTGTTATCTATGGAAAACCATAAATTTTGATAAGTTACAGTAATGATAAGTTGGCACCTTGACTTGAATTTATTGAGTTGGTTAGGCCTTAGCCTGGTTTAGTAAGCCTTCCCTAGTGGAGTTTGTAGCCCCAACTTAGGGGTGAATTGTTGTTGATAGTTTATGAGAAGAAGATTCTACAGCTGAGAGGAATGTTTGAGGTCTGCATGTAGATGGTGATTTACATAAAATATGAGTGTCTTCTATGTGCTATTATGAATGTTGTGTTATTATTTATCTATTTTGTGTTATGGGTTTTTCCTGTTTTCTATTATGCATGTATCAAATATTGTTAGAACTACATAGGATTGCATAATTATAATCATACACAGGGAATATCATTAATTTAATGGTATCATAGAGTCGTAAGTTGATATGGTGTGGCCCAAATTGGTTCTGGGGATGCTACAATGTGGTATCAGATCTTAAAGTTCAATATTTCTCTTGCATGGGCTAGCTAGCATAACACTGAATATAGAAATTGAAAAAATGTGTTTTTCAAAGCATGTGTCTGATATGTTTGATGAAATTACTGTAGTGAAATTGGGGGAAATTTCTCAAGTAAATTGAGGAAATTTATCCCCGTATCACAAATCCCCAAATTTTAATTGCGGTCTAACCAAATTTGGCCCTGTAGATGGATAAATTTAAAATTTATAGAGAAAGGTCATGGAAGAATTGGTAAGAATCCCCGATTTCTAAATGGAATTGAAGAACGTTCATGCCCAAAAATGTTAACCAACCATTCATGAAGATAATTGGTGGTTTCATAGTTTTATTTAGATATTTTTGGACCTGTAATTGGCTAAATTTTAGAATTGCAGAGAAGCCATGGTGAAATTAGGTGAAATTGGGAAAAACCCCAATTTATGCAGTGTAATTCATGGAGAATGTGATTTGGAAGAGTGAAATATCACATATAGAAGTCGAATCCATATGAATAGGGACAAAATTAGCTTAATTATAGAGTTCCATGGTGACCTGTGTGGAAATTTGGAAATTCTGCATTTTGAGGAATTTATGAAAAATAAAAAAAATTGGAAGAATTTGGATGTTTTTCCATACGTGACGTCAACATGATGTTGTAATGAAGTGGAAATGATGTGGCAATAGTGACATGGACTGCCATGGTGGCAGGTCAACAATGAAATTGGGTGGCACAATGGTAGGTGATGTGTGGGACACATGGAACAATGGTATAGTCAATACCATAAAACACTGTCGCATGACTAGCAAGTGGTTTTGGATTACAACCCTTGTACCATGAAACAACACCCAAATTGTTCCACATAGCACAAGAAAATAATTTTCTTGACCCAAGGGGTTGTTAAACATCACACACTTTTGGGATGTGGTGTGGTCTTTCCATCGTTGATCTCGTCGATCTCCACCATCGGATTTGGGGCATCGTGCAAGTTCAGGTCCACCAATGAAAAGGTGTGGGATCGGACCCACCCATCCCCATGAAAAATAAATAGGTGACACATGGAATTTTGACAATAAATGTGGGACACGTTTCCCATCCAAGTTCATAATTTGCAGGTGGGGACATAAAATATTATTTTTTTATTAATATATAAGGGCAACGTAAAGGGAAAGAAGAGAGAGAAGTTTTTTAAGGATGATGTGGTAGGGTCAACAAGAATAGGAGGAAAATATGGCATCAATTCATGCTGACATGAGGACTAAAAATTCCAAATCAATATCCATGTCAACAAAGATGCCACATACACAAAATTGTCTACAGATTGATAAAACAAAACCAAGTTTGGAGTCAAAATCGTATTTTGGTCATAAATGGAGTAGATTAAGTCAGATCGGGATGAAACTTCTAGGCTTTGTCAATAATGAGGAGGTCTAAATAAATTCCACAAAGATCCATTTCCCAATTATGCTCTGATTTTCCAAAAAATGCAAATTACTTGTTTTTGAAGATCAGGGTCAAGGTTAGTCGCAGGAGCACAGTTACTCTTGAAACTTATACACAGTTTCATAAATGTAGACATGAAAACATTGTGTGAAGTGATTTTTTGGAATCCAAGGATTTTGGAGTGGAGGTACCAAAATAGGGGAAAATCCACTATTCCATACCACTTTTTGGGTATTTTGGGAAATTTCACTGGAGGAAAAGGGTCCCCAGATTGCACAACTGGAAAAATTTATTTACTCAACATTTCGTATATTCATTGAACAAACAAAATTCGGTTTAGTGGAGTTCTTCCAAAAGTGCATAGTTTAGGAGATAACCAATTTGGCTAAAAATATTATAAGTTTGGAAAAAGTGGTGAAAAGGGACAAAGTTGTCATTTCTAGATAGTTGTAGTTTTTTAATCGAACATCAGATTGACAATATGTGACAATATGAGAGTTTATGTGGATTTCTTGTTATATTTATTAACTATGTTAATTTTTCTCTCGAGTTCCTAACAATTTTTCTTCTACAACAGAAGTTGGTGTCTTGAATTAATTGTACCTCGTCAAAAAGTGTACAAAGGATCAAATGGGTAACTTTCAAATGGCTATAACTTGATGCTCATAACTCATAATTAATACATAATATATTCATTGGAAAGGTCATCGATAGAGAAATCTAGAAATGCACATAGAAATGTGAATTGAACATTATGATTCATAAGCAGTCAGAAAGAATAATTTTGGTGTACTTAAAGGGGAAAATTTGTGCACAATTTTATATATTTGTTTAATTATTTGTACAAAAAATCTTGTTGCATGCATATTTTTCATAACTAAGGAAACAATTAGAACACAAGAAAAATTCAATAGAGAGACTAGACACCTAGAATATGCTCATAGAACCTACAAGCATGAATATGAAATCAACAGGTTATATGTGAGCGTGGAAAATGTAGGGACTAAATCAAATGGGAATGTAGAAGGAAAAGAGGAGAGTATAAATTTGGTGGATACTATAAAAAGTCTACAAAGAGATGTATTCTGTTAAAAAATTGATAATGAGAGGCTTATGAAGGGAAAGGAGAAGAACTATAGATTCAACATCAATTTGTTGCAGATATTGGACATAATAAAGAAGAAAATGGAAAAGGAGATAGAATCAAGAAATCCAAATAACCACAGATATTATGATAAAATACGAGAATATATAAGTGTTTGCAGGAATCACCATCACTCACCAAGGAAATTATTCAAGAGATGAGAGATTATTCCAATCCGATCTCCTTTTAGGTAGCATAAGAGAAGATCTAGAGTGGATGATTTGCAAGGAAAAATGAATAAGATCAAACCTCCTACCTTTGATGGTGAGCACAAGAAAGATGAGGATGCACAAATATTGATATTGGGGATGGAAAAATTATTTCAATTGCATAATTAATCCTCACAAGAAGAAGGAAGAATTGGAATTTACCAGTTGAAGGGAAAAACATCAATACAGTGAGATCAAATTGTGCAAGTACAACACATTGATGAAAATAAAATTACTTGGAGGTAGTTCAAGAACTAATTTCAAAAGAAACACTTAAACAGGTGTTATTATGATAGGAATATGAAGGAGTTATTTGATCTCAATCTTGGGATTATGACCATCGATGAGTATGAGAGGAAATTCTTAGATTTTTTGAAGTATGTTGACTTCATCAAGGATAAAAAAGTCAATATTCAAAGGTTTATGAGTGAGATACCATCAATATTCATTGGCAAGATACAATATGATGATCCCAAGACATTGTATGAAGCAATAAGGAGATACAAATGCCTTTATTATCAATATATAGGAAGAACAAATTTACAAGAGGATTGGGAAGACAAGAAGAAAGGTAAGATGGGGAAGAGAAAGAAAGGACACAAGCCACAATTCTTAAAGAATAATTATGAGGGGTAGCCAACTCAAAATGAGCCTGGAATGACAAAGCCATTGGGAAAGACACCAAGGAAGAAACATATGAAATGTTTGGGTTGTAAGGGAGATCACATGTACCGATATTATCCCTATAGAGGCAAAAAAGTGAGAAATGTTCATAAAGTACAACAATTCGATGCAATTGAGGACATGAGAATAAGAATACCAAGAATTTATGTTGCCTTGGACAACAATCAAGATGAATTTAAATCTCATATGATTTAAGTGTAATGTAAGATCAATGATCAACCTATTTCTATTTTAATTGATTCAGGATCTATTCATAGTTATATAGATCCTAAATTGGTGGAAAGATTTCATTTTCCAAGAAGCAAACTTGAAAAATCTTGGTTGGTTCAGTTAGCTACGAGAGCTAAGAGAAAAAATAATGAGTTGGTTAAATAATGTCCAATGGACATGAATGGATTGAGAACAAAGGAAGATGCAAACATCATACCTTTGGGTTCATATGATTTCCTAATTGGTATGGATTAGTTGGAAAAGAATCATGTTGTCCTAGATTTTTATAATAAAGCATTTACTTGTTTGGATGAGGAAGGGAAATTGAGAAGAATTTAGGGTATTCTAAGGGTGGTAACTATTATAGAAATTTTATCCTTGCAATTGAAAATAATCTTCAAGAAAGGATGCCAAATATTTGCAGTGCATATGGAAGAGACACCTAAGGATAAAGTGTCAACCATTGAAGACTATGTATTTTTGAAAGAGTTTGATGATGTATTTTTAGAGATACCAGATTTTTCACTAAGGAGGGATATTTATGCATTGACTTTAGAGCATCCCTAATGTCCAAGACTCCTTATTAGATGAGCACAATCGAACAAAAGGAATTGCAAATGAAACTTGAATAGCTTTTGAAGAAGGGGTATATATTTCCAAGTGTGTCACCTTGGGGTATGCCAGTGCTATTTGTAAAAAATAAGGATGGTACATTGAGGTTATCCATTGAATTTAGACAACTGAATAAGGTGACCATGAAGAAAAAGTATCCTTTTCTAGAGATAGATGATATTTTTTATCAGATAAAAGGGGAAAATACATTCTCCAATATTGAACTTGGGTTAGGAAATAATCAAGTGAGGATTGAATAAGAAGACATCAACAAGAAAACATATAGAACAATGTATGTATATTATTGGTTCAAAGTGGTGCCATTTGGGTTGTCAAACACAAAAAATATCTTTATGTGTTTGATGAATGGTATCTTAAGAAATCACTTGGATAAGTTGTAATTGTTTTCTTGGATGACATACTTATTTACTCTAAGTCTGAAGAAGAGAATGATGCTACAAGTATTGAGGGAGAATCAACTATATGAAAAGTCGACCAAGTGCTCATTTTATCAAATGTAGATACATTATTTTGGCCATATCATTTCAGAGGAAGGGAAAATAGTGGATCCTAAGAAAATAAAATCTATTGAAGGATGGTTAGTACCAAATAATTTCTTAGAGGTGAAATCATTCATGGGCCTTGCAGGGTATTATAGAATATCTATTGAGGGATTTTCAAAGATTGCACAACCAATCACTTCATTGGAAAAGAAGGATGTGATATTTGAATGGACCTCTGATTGTGAAAGAAGTTTCCAACACTTGAATAACTTGTTGACAAGTGCACCAATTTTAAGGATTGTTGATCCCAATGAGGATTTAGTTATATGCATTGATGCATGCAAAGAAGGGCTTAGTGGAGTCCTTAGTCAAAACTGACATGTGATATTTTATTGGTCCACGAAGTTAAAAGAGTATGAGAGACATTATGTCACTCATGATTTGGAATTGGTATCCATAGTGCAAGCCTTGAAAATGTGGAGGCACTATCTTATGGGAATAATATTTAAAACAAGGACACACAGTAGTGGTTTGAAGTATTTTTTTAGACAAGCAACTTTTAATGCTAGGAAAATTAGATGGTTGAAATTCCTCAGTGAATATGACTTTGATATAAAAAATATAAAAGGAAAGGAGAACAAGGTGGAAGATGCACTCAGTAGGAGAGTGTGTGATATGCGTACTACAACCATTAACATGTATAAATATGATTTAAAATATAGAATTTTGGAAGATGCAAAATCAGACCAACATTATTTAGAAACAAAATAATTATTACAACAAGATCATTTGTAGTAGGAAATTAAATGTTATGATTTAGGAGAGGATGGAATCCTCATGTATAAGGGAAGTGTTTATGTGCCAATATATCAAGAGTTGAAAAATATGATGCTAAGAGAAATGCATAATTTTTCTTATGGTGGTCACCCAGGTTATTGTCAAGAGACCATATTTTTTTCCATGAGTACATTTCTAGATGTCGTGAATTTTAGAAGGTCAAGGAAGAGCATAGACATGCAATTGGTTTTCTATAACTATTGTCCATTCTTGAGTGGAAATAGGAAGTGGTGAAAATTGATTTCATCACCAAGCTGCCTAGAACAACAAAGAAACATGATTCCATCATGGTGTTGGTGGATAAGATTACTAGAGATTCTCATTTTAATCCACTGAAACACAACTAACATTGCATATATTTATATGAGGGAAATCACTAGGCTTGATGGTCTTCCTAAGGAAATTGTTTCTGAAAGAGAATACAATCTCACATCAAACTTTTGGAAGGGATTATTCAAAGGATTTGGGACAAATATGGATTTTATCACAACCTATAATCCCGAGTGAGATGGAAAAACAAAGAGGGTCAATCAAGTGATTGAGGATATGGTGAGGATGTATGTGATGGATAAACCTTAAAAAATGGAATATTTTTTACATTTGGTTGAAGTTTCTTATAATAATGGGTATGATATGTCTTTAAAGATGATCCCATTTGAAGAATTATATGATATAAAGTGCAATATGTCGGTGAAATTGGGAAACCCATAAGAAGAGAAATGGTTGGGTCAAAATTTCTTGGGGGAACCCAGAAGAAGAGGAATGGTTGGGCCAAAATTCTTCACGAAAATGGAAGAACATATGGTGAAGATTAAGCAAAACTTAAAGGATTCTCAATACATGAAGAAAATTTATGTAAATAAGGGAATAACTCACATAGAGTTTAAAGTGGTTGACCATGCATTATTAAAAGTGAAGGCCAAGAGAAGTTATCTAAAGTTGGAAAATTGTTCAAAGCTAGCATGACATTATTGTGTACCATTTTAAATCTCGGAAAGGATTGATCTTGCTGCATGCATGCTTTCACTACCTGCATCCATGTGCATACATAATTTCTTTCATGTGTATTTATTTAAAACATATATGATTTATGCTAATCATGTAATTGATTGCAATGTGATTCAGGTAGAGAAATAAGGTGACTTCCGAGTTCATTCGATGTGCATATTGGATAGGAAATTCAATCTTCTCTAGAATCAAGAAATAGGGCTCGTAAAGGTCCAATGGACCTGTTATTGAAGATGCAACATGGGAACATGAATATGCAATACGGGAGGAGACATATTTTGAATATTTTTGAGGCTGAATCCCAATTGTAAATGTACATATAGGCTAATGAGCCAGGGTATTTTGGGTCAGAGTGCCTTTGTATTTATGTTTTGAGGCCAAAGTGCCAGTGTGGAAGGATTCATGGGAACCTAAATCTTACTACTTTAAAAAATACTATTATATCTATATACAGTCTTTGTTTTCTAATACTATTTTCAAGATGAAGACATTTTGTCTAAGACTTTTTTGGGAATGTGAAAAGTCCTCTTATCATAAAGATAATATCTTAGATTCCTTCAAATTAGCATATTATATGAACAAAGGATAAAAAAATTCAAACTTGGATGTTTTTTCTTCCCAAGATCCTCCCTGCTCCAATCCATCTTCCCCTGAAGCCTAAATTATTTTTCTTATTTTATCTAGAAATGAAATAGATAAAATACGCACAACATTATTACATTCCAAATCTTCTACATGAATCCTTTTTATTCTAGGTGCCAAGGGTTGTGTAGTAGTCTTAATTCGACATACTATGAACTACAATAACATTTTGAACTGAATTTAATGGATCCTCAAAATTGTTTCCATGAGAATTTGAAATATTGGGCCACTAGGAAGGGCGTCCCCCTTCCTTGGCCAACAAGTAGGAGAGGATGTAGCAACAAAGGTGCTAAAGGGAATAATTTCTATGCTGATTTTCTAATCTATATCAGTGTCATTCAGTCACATAATTGTAGTAAAGACTTCACCAGTTTAAGTAAGCAAGGCTATGTCTAAATAAATGATCAAACAGTTTTGTGTCAGTCATTGCTGTGGGGAAATTCTCTCGCCAATATGAATGTGCAGAGAGTCATAGAAAATAAATGTAGAAATTATCTTTGTAATAATTCACCCTCTTTTATTAAAGGGGGCATTTTTCTCTAATACACCCGATGAAGATTTTTCGTATCTTATTTTTTCTTCTCTTCATTTACAATTCTATTATCTGAGTGTGTAAGGTTGTTGCGCACTAGGGGACTCCTGTTCCCCATCCATTATTATCTCGATGATTATGGTGTATGCTTTCTTGAGGCAGTGTGCACTAAGAAAAACATGTCTGCCCTCTTTGTAGTGATTTTGTTGTTGTTGAGTGTGTCCTTAAAACTACAAGTGCACCCTCTCTATATCGAGTCGTTGTTTTTGCTGAGTTCTCCCTTCAACATTTGAGTGAATTCTTTTGGTTTCCATCACCAATCAGATGAATTGTTATCAGATGTTATTCCTTGGGGAAGTTTCCATGCAAAGACAAGAAAGAGAAGACAAAGAGAACATCCACAAATTTCACAATTTGTTTTTTGTGATCTTCAACAAATTATTCATGCTCTTGCTTAGATATTCTTGGTCACCCTTCTCAGGGTTATTTTATGCGTCTGCATTGGGGCATAATTTGATCCCTTCTCAGGGTTCCTCTTGTTCCCTCCCCAGGATCCCCTTTAGCATCTCACACCTCTTCCTTCAACATGATACACTCCCTCTCTTTGGTTCTTGCATACCATGCCGCCCAAAAGAGAAGTCTCTAGTGAGGAGTCCAATGCGTCCATGTAAAATCTAGTTGAATAATTGGCGCTTGCTCTCCAAGAATTACTTCAAATCAAACAACGGAAAAATATAACAACCATGTAGTTGGACACATGTTTTCAATTACCAAAGTTTTGTGGAAAAATGAATGGAAATATGGTCGATTCTCGGATCTATATCCTCTCCACATACTTCAATACTTCCATCGAGATGGAAGAATCCACTAAATTAAAGATCGCCAGCCCACAAATAGAATGGATAGATGAAACTTGGTGGGACACTCAATTGGAATTGTCTAAATTGGTTGTGGATATTGGTATACCAGAGTCTCCGACAACTGGTTGTATTAATTCTTGGGATGATTTATGTCACACATTGCGTGAGTGCTTCTATCCTCCAGGATATCTCTAGAATATTCTCTCCAAGTGGTTGCACATCTCCCAACTTTCAACCCAGACTGTACAAGGGTACGTTTACATCTTATGTAGGTTACACATACAAATCCATAACAATGATCCTGAGGAGGTATTAATCATCAAATTTAATGTTGGTCTTTTATTGCCTCTCCATCGCGAAGTTGATATTTTTGAAAGTTCCTCTTTGTACAATGTGTTCTTACGGGACTTGTCCATAAAATGTAAGGTATCCTCTCAAACCCAATTTCTGCCAAATCAAACCTAGTCTTCCAACCCGCACCCTTCTCAGCCTCAACCTTACCCTTCTTCCTCATCGACAACCAACACTACAATTTGGTGTACCTTTCACAATACCAACTCACACAACTTTGTAGAATGTCGATCCATAAAAAATGTCTTCCCCCATCAGAACTTGGCTAAAGAGGTCACACCCACTGATTTTCCCAAACAACTAGAAGTGATATCTCTCATGAACCCCACCAAAAATGACCCATCTCTCATTCTTATGGCTACGCCTAAACCGGGTTGCACTATCGTTCTCCTCTTTACACATAACTTCCAAATTAAACATAAAATTGCAATTCTCATTGTGGAAAATGGAAGCCAAAAGAATCTAGTCTCCCAAGACCTAGTCCAACATCTACAACTTCCGACCACCCCACACTCGGATCCCTATCAACTTGGATGGGTACAAAGGGAAGGACCTCGCATCACTATCTCATGGTGTTTCACAATAACGTTTTCCATTGGCCCCTTCCATGACACCATGGTTTGTGATGTTTTACCTTTAGACTGTGCTGACCTCTTGCTAGGTATCACATACCAACAAGATTGACAAGCAGTGTGCCAGGCCAAATCCCATCAATGCAATCTTAAACATAAAATAAAAACCTATGTTCTTATTTCAACACCTCATGCTTCCCCTCTACCGTGTATTGGAAAAGACGAAAATAACCATGTCATTCATAGCAAAGATGTTTCTCCACTTTTGGCTAGCCATGTTCAGCTAGAGAACGTCACCAATATGACACCTCCCTCCGTACTCCTGATCTTCCCAAAATTTGCCAATGTCTATTTTTTTCCCACAAGGCTCCCACCCTCTTGAGCCATTTTAGAATCCATCAATCTCATTCATGACACATAATTACCCAATGCCCCATCATCCTGACCTATTAACAAAGACACTACCAAACTCAAACAACAAATGGGTGAATTCTGCGAATATGGCCATTGTCCATACTCCTCTTCCATCAATGCCTCTTTATCCTTAATTACTCGAAAACAACATATTACTGAATGTCATATAGTTACCTCTTACCACACACTCACCCAATCCACAATTAAATATTGCTATCCCTTACCCCAGATTGCCTCTAATTTTTCTATTGGGGCGATCCATAAATAGGGAGGTAACCCAATGAATTACCACTCTGAGACCCTTTCCCCAACCTAATTCAATTACAACAATTATGACAAATAATTCTACCTCCTGATGTAGGCTTTGCTGAAGTGGAACCCTTACAATAGGGCCATGCACTCTTCCACTGGCTTCTCACCCAGCGAGGTCTATATTGGATTTCCTTCTATGGATCCCACAACGATGCCTCTTAGTTTGGCACCATGGAATCAAAACATCAACACTGACAACAACATGTTAACCATAGTGGAATTCATCACTTATCACAGCAACACACTCCAATTGCAGTTTCCTTGCAGGTAAAACTAGATCGTTCCAAGAAACATCATGCTTCATCCTTGGTCGATAAATAGTGCCAAACTCCAACGCAGGCCAAGTGGATGATATTCGATATAGGGAAGTGAAATTTCCCTCAATTGGTTGTAGAATAAGGGATGATTCCAAATATAAAAAGCGAGGAATTGGGCCAACAATAAGGTCTCCCCTCTTGCTTGTCCAACTATCAAAAGAGGATGTAGAAAGCAAGGCACTAAAGGGAATAATTTCTATGCTAGTTTTTTTATCTATCTCAATATGAGTCAGTCACATAATTGTAATAATCCTTCATCCGTTTAGGAAAGAATATGTCTAAATAAATTATAAGTAAGTTTTGTGTCAGTCATTGTTGTAGGAAACCTCTCTTGCGATTCTGAATGTGGAGAGAGTCATAGAAAATAAAAATAAGAATTACCTTTGTAATAAGTTGCCCTATATTATTAAAGGGGGTGTTTGTCTCTAATACACTCGATGAATTTTTTCCAAATATTGTTCTTTCTTATCTACGTTTACAATTCTGTTATGTGAGTGTGTGAGGTTGTTGGGCACTAAGGGACTCATGCATCCGCTAGTAAACTTGGGTCATTTTGCGAAGGCCATTTCAACGCTCTTGCGATGTTATGTCAAGGATATTACAACAAATATTCCCCCCCTCAAACATCACTTCACGTTCCATGGAAAGTGAAATGAACCTTGGATATATTTGCAAGAGCGAGGAGTGAAGGATGTCATCACAAGAGATACTAACTATGGTGTTCATCGCAAGAGTGATGGTCATAGGAGGTCGTCACAAGAATGACTACCTAGGGAGCTCATTGCTAGAGGGACAACCTAGGGCCCTCATCACAAGAGAGATGACCACAATACTTCTTGCAATGAACTATTTAAGGATAAGGTATCGTTGATGGTAATGATAGTTTTTCGCAAGAGCAACGAAGCCTCAATAGTTGTGACAAACTATCAATACTATCAATGATATTATTCATCGCAAGAGAGATGACCAGAGTAGTTCTTGTAAAAAAATATCAATACTATCGATGTTCTTTTTCGTCACAAGAGCGACAAAATATCTCTATTTAAAATAAAAAATAATAAATATTAATGCAAGAGAGTTCCTTTGAGGGTTATCAATTACAATATCTCCATAACATATGGGTCATCACTAGTAACTTGGTTCTAATTCCATCTTAAGTCATATGCTTCACACTAGATATGTATAAACAATATGTATGTATGAATAATGATCAATGGTTATACGATATGGTCTTTTGATATGTTTTTCTCTTAATCTTTTTTCTAGATTGTAGTTGCGCCAATTCCATTTGAGGTAGAGTGGAGGTGTCATTTCTATATTGGGTCATCTAAAGGATCAAAACAGGGATATTACACATCAAATGTAGAATGGTTATGCCATTTTTGTATTGGGTCATAAAAGTGATCTTGAGAAATATTGAAGAAGGTATAGTCATTTTAAATAGAAACCTCAAAACCCTATCTTCTTAAAGGATCTCCATTGAAAATTAAGCCAAATATAAAAAAACCTATTTCTATTTTGAGTCTTCCCAAGAAAGATGTATTATGTAGGAAAATAGGATGCTTGCAGTATAGAAGAATAGATAAAGATAGTAAATTGAAATTTCCAAAGTTTTGAAAAATAATCTATTATACCTTAATTTAAGGAATGACACTAGCATATGGAAGATTTCACTCTATGGCCTCTACATAATGTTGACTCCACTAATTTGGGTCATCATTGATTTTTAAAATGCATCATTGTTACACAAATCTATAATTTAAATATGTTTTGATTGGTTATCCTTGGGGATGTAGACACTTTCACTAGGGAAATGATAAGGCTTAAAGGAACGTACACATGATATAATGAATATGCACTATAAGAAACATATGTATTATATCTTATAAGTGCTACACTATAAACAGAAAAACAAAATGCAAAGGGATATAGATCCAAGTGATAGAGGTGTTGTAGCAAGATCAAGTATGGTTTTTTTTATTGTACACACATTTATTTTAATATAGATCTACTTTTTTTCCCTCCCAATTCCTTGTGTTAGTATTATGCATGTTTTTTATGTAAATATCTAGGAGTTGGTGGTGAATTACTTAACTTGAAAATAGCTTAGATATAGTGTTTTGAAATTACTTGAAGTGTATATATTGGAGTAGGCCAGAAGGTTGTGCATGTTTGATTATGTGCATATCTACAAATGAAATCAGGGATTAAGACTTTTGGATCAAAATTGCTCACTTGGTCAAGCCTCAACCATGAATAGAAGGTATGTCCTTTTTCCCATCGACATTGAATTTCAAATCATAATAATTAGATCTAGGAAATAAAGTTAGTGTTTTATCAATTATCTATGGTGATCTATCAACCCACTCATTGGGGAATCCATTAATTAGTAATAGTGAAAAATCCCTACAATAATATTGGTGACTCCACTCAGGAAATTCATAAAATTTCTACCTTTTGGGTTGGCTTACGTTCTTTATGATAGGATTAACTTTATATTTTATTTTTGGTGATATATTGGCTCTTAGTAAACACCATTGTAGGAAATTTAGTGCCATTTTCAGGCCTAGTTTTTTATTTTTTGCATCTCTCAAAAAATAAAAATAGATGTCATAATATGTTAATTAGGGAATTTTTTTACACTTAATTTTGGTCCTTTATTGCATTATAGTTTAATATGTCCATCATCATCTTCCATATCATAGGGTTTCAAATTTCTTGGACCAAATCTAGTATAGTTTTCTTTGTGTGTGCTAGTTGCAGTAGTGAAACTAGCACATAAATATTGATGCACATTGGCTCCAATGGTGTAACATGTGCATGTGCATGTATTTTCAGTGAGCATTCCACATGCAGAAGATCATTATGGGAAATTTGAGCATATTTTATGCATAATATCAAAATACTTCTATGGGCAAGTTGTGCATCTTATCAAGGCTACACTTACCCACAAATCATAATAGTGTTAGAAGAATAAATGACATCATAAGTGAAACTTATATCATACAAATATATTCTTGATGAATCAATTTATCTTGGAATTATATACATTTATCTATTGCATAGACCTTTAACCTATAGGTTAGCTCACTAATGGATCACAACCACACAAATATTTAACTAGTTCAAGTGATAACCTATCTTATGTATTGATGTTCAAATAAACAACATATATTTGTTACACCATGCATTACATCCATATACATACATATCATAAAACTTCAACTGGTATCCATGTATCAAAATTTCGCATTTTTATTTACATGTTCAAAATGAATCACATAATTATCATCATTATGAACATACAATGCTAAAACCATAGATTATCAACACATAAATTGGTTCATGTGTCCACATATCAAATGTATTCATTAGTTTAATTGATTTCAAACATATACTAAGAAAATGAATTACCAAGATGAGTAAGAATTAGATTTCTAACTACCTAATGCCAAAGTGTGGAGCATTACACACACCCACTCTTTAGGAAACGTTTTCTTGAAGTTACAGTCTAGTAAAAAGTGCAGGGTAATCTCAAGAGTCGACGCATGGTCTTTGTGTCCTCCGAGAGAATAGATCTTGGGATATACTTATCCCATTGGACTTTACTTAATACAAAATCAAGACCATATACTTGCAAATATCTATACTAGCTTGGTTTGGAATGACCTATCATCGGTCACATAGAGATTACTCTTTTTATCTCATGGGATTTATCCAATACATACTAGTGCAAAATTGAAATAGGAATTATATTATACACCTTAAGTAGGTCTAGAGGTAATGAAATTCGACCTGCAACTCATCCAATCCTCACAAGGATTCCAAATGGTCTATTTAAACCACCATATTTATTGTGTATTATCAAGGAGTTATAGGGTGTAGGCCCTATACTTGTGGCATGCATGGCACATCATATTATTAATGACTTGATTATAAGTCATTGGTGAGTTGAATTTCATATCTATCTCCATTGAATGATTTCATTGTGTTGTACTTTACTAAGGTATTGGAGGACTATAAGGCCATATGAGCTCAACATTGAAGATTTGATGCACCCCAAGGTAGGGTGGAAATTCGATCTTGAATTCATTATAACCACACTACTTCATGATGGTATATGGCATGCATTGTAGTGACATACACTTGAGATATGAGGCCTTGAATTTTTATTTCTAAATACGAAGCCACACATTGTCCCCAACTAAGAATTTGTTGAAGACACAATCTTTTTCATGTCACTTCTTGAACTTTGGAAAGGCTTTTCATGGAATTTCATCTACTTGCACTCAGTATTTTGGATGTGCTCAATGAAGTGTGTTTCTTTGTTAAAATATTTTCTATCTAGACACAATGGTTCCCACCATTGGAGGTGTCAAATAGGAAATCACCATTGGCCAATAGGTTGAAATCCAAAGCATATTTCTAAGGGGCCACATTATGTCACATTATATTGAGGCAATTATAAAAATTAGTGATTGGAAGCAATGTTTTTCATCATATGTGCATGAATTCTTTTGATTATACATGTGAAGCAAGTGTATAAGAGTTTGATTAGCAACTTTTGTTGAATTAAGAATGGAACATTGTATATGTTTCCAAAATTGTGTCACACAAATCCCAATTAAGAGATTCCTAATTACAAAAATGAATTTGGTATCTTTTTCATTCACAATAGATGCAAATGGCTTAAACATAACCAAATATATGTGAATATTGTTTTCACAGTTTCCTATTCATTGCACAAAGATCACCATATTCGAGAACCAATTGACCAAAAATTTCATTATAGTGGTGGAATGTGATAATGGAACCTCACAAAAAATCCATAGAGATTGATTCCCATGGGTGAAAAGGAATGGATAGAGGTGTATATAACCCCTACCTCTGGTTGGTAAGTTTTGTACTCACACAAGAAACACATATCTTAATATATTTTTCCATTCCAATCGGATAGTGAAACCAACAAAAATATTTTTGTAACACCAACAAAAATACTTTTGTTACATTGACAACCTACGTAACAAATTACGCCCTGGTGAAAGCTATCTCAGATAGATAGCAGTGGGAAACCATCCAAGGAGTCTGAGTGAGTATAGCCAATGTCGATATTAGGTACAACACCACCTTCTCTCTACTGTCACCTTGGGTATCAAGTCTAAAATTTTATGGCCTCTATGGTACCACCTAGAATACCAAAGCAGAGCGGGCACAGTCGATAGTCTGGTTAACATGCAAGGGCATGATAACTAAGACAAAAATCACTTTGAGAGATTCCACATAGAGAGGGGTTTCTCCCAAGTGATCCTTGTAATACGTGCAACCACTACACGAAGACCAACAAAGCATGGTTGATTACTCTGTCTTCCCCAATGTGACCTTGTGCTTGACCCCTCTGTTAAAAGGGCTTCCCAAATATAGTGGTATAGAAACTAGATTTCACTCCCTAACTCAAAGATCTATGTTTTTTTAGCAAATTTATAAATTTATTCTAACAATCCTATTCCAAATCTCTACACCTAAGCTAAGATGGGTTTGAAGAGCCCTAAAAAATTTGCTAGATAAATTTTAATTAAAGCTTGATTTTACGTTGTTGTTAATCAAAGGAGTGTTCGTGAAACTAATGAAGTTTCAAATTGACTCTTTAAACCATGCAAGAGGAAACTAAAATGAAAGAATTTGAACTTCGATGGAAACTATATATGTGAAGGAGAAAGAGGTTTCCAGAAAATAATTAATTTCTTGATTGATTGCTATGTGTGCACTGCTAATGACAAAACATATGGGCTAATTATCCAGATAAATTGAAGCATTCTTGCAAGATATTTCAACTCATTTTATTTTGATATAGAGAAATAAAAAATACCATTAAAATATTAAAATGAAAATTTTCATTGAAAGAAAACAATAGTCACGAGGATAAAACAATAAGGCTCTTGTTTAATTAGGATCTTTTTCCCCTCGATCCTGGGAGGGCACTAATAAATAATTTTCACTATAGAAAACATAACATTTATAACATTTAATATTGTATGAAAATTCAATACATTTTTTATTTTCTCTACATATATTCTTATGTGTTTAAATAGAAACTTCATATTACTCGCAGTGGAGAGAAATTCTCAACAATCTTAACTAAATCACAATCTAATATGTAGGGGTTGCAACAATATAAATATGATCCTAACTAATATGCATGGGTTGTGAAAATCTAACTAATATGTAGTGATTACAACAATCTAAATATGCTCCCCAACACATGGCAATGGCGAGGGAGCATGCATACCTAACGCATTTTTCCATGGCGAGGGAGCATGGCAATGGCGAGGTCTTATGATTAATTTGAATGTCTCCTTCCGTTTCTAATCCCACTCACTCAACGTTGAACTTATATAATAAGTCTAGTTTCTCATGAAGGCATCTAAGTAGTCCAACCCAACCCTTCTACTCACTCACGTAAGATAGACGGGTGGTGATCAGAGTATGGTGATCAAGCAGATCATGGTCTTACCGAAGGCCATTAAGGGGGGTTGAGGGTATTGGAATGTTTTTTAATGTTGTGTAGTGGTTTGAAGTAATTTTGTAATTAGTGTTATAAGTGGTCTTACCGAAGGCCATTAAGGGGGGTTGAGGGTATTGGAATGTTTTTTAATGTTGTGTAGTGGTTTGAAGTAATTTTGTAATTAGTGTTATAAGGATGATGATTATAAATTGAGTCTAAATAGCATAATCGGTTGTAATAATTTTTCAAAAAAGAAAAAAATAAATAAAAAAAAATTGAAATTAGAGTATTTAGGAATTACAAATTCTAAACTATGTCATGACATCCTAATTGCTTGTAAAATTTTGTTTAGACTTCCTAAGAAGTGTATGTTCCATTTAAATAAAATATAAAAGTCCATAAAATGTGCTACTTGGGAGGCTTTGCTTCAATCCTTTAAATACTATCTATTATCAATATTTCTATCTCACATCACAATTTTGCTACATGTTAATAGTATGAATAGTATGTATCTAGTTGTATTATATGTTACTAGTATGGATATAGTTGTATTAAAGTAGCCTAATTACATCCATTGTTCCACCCTCTCATGAAGTGCTTGAATAATCAATTGATCAACCTTTCACCAATCTTAAAAAGAGGTTCTCCGTCACCTCAATCTTAATATCACTCTTCAATGACTTAATCTACAAGTACCATCATTCTACTTGAATCCCTTTAGCAATTTTAGACATCATCAACATGTCATAAGAAAGTAATTGAACACTCTCTGAAATTTCTCATTTAACTTCTCATGTGGCACTTATGATATTATTTTTTATGTCTTATCAGTTAATAATTTTATTAAATTTTTCATAATCATTATCTTGGTTAGGAGCGACTTTAGGCTATAATGAAGTTCATTGTGATATTGGTACAATTCTTTGAAGTGCACTAATCACAATAAAGTGCACTTTAGCTCTCCATGTGAATTAAGAAATTTCCTCCAATTGTGGTAGTCTAAAGTTACTAGGGAACAATTTCCATTAATTTTCACCCTTACCTCCATCAATCTATTCCCCATGGCCATCCGATCATCGTGATGCTTACTAAAATTCCATTAACATTAACCATCAAGAAAAAATATCATTTTTATTTCATTCAAATCACATAACATTGATTATTAATGGACACTAGGATTAATTATAACACTTGATGGAGTAGTTATCCATTTCCATACATCTTCACCAAGTTGTATTTTTATTTATTATAAAATTTCTAAAGTATACTTCTTGAACTGCAATTTTTTTTTAAGATAAACTAAGTGGATCTTATAAAAAACCCAACATTGCCACCCTTGATAAATGGTTGTATGTTTCTTTGAAACCCTCCAAGACTTTGAGTCTTTGCAAGGTCTTAGGTAGGTTAGGAAACAATGCAAATGAAGATGATATAAACTTAAATCTCATGGTTTTAGTAAACCATTATAGAAACAAATTAATGTCTATAAAATTAGATCTAATTTTATAGACAATTTTTTTTAAGGAAGTTAAGGTTAATGATTTTTTCTTAAAACAAATTTAAATATAGCTTGGAGTTAAATGGTGCTTTCTTCAATAATTTGGCCATATATTGTTGCTTTCTTAAAAAAGCACGTGGAAGGAAAAATGGAGTGCCCACTAACTTCTCCTTAGATGGATCTAATTATTTTTTACTAGGGAATTTATCCCACACATCAATTGGTTTTGATTTCACTTCACTTAGATGTCCATCTACTTGGGTTTGGACAATACCTATGCATCCAATGATTTAAATAAGTAAGCAACATTATGGAGATGGATGGTTAATGGGTCACCATAAGTCTCTTCATTTATTTGTGGCTACTTTAACATAGTTAAAACACGGGATGATAAAGAAAGTGTTTTTCCATTATAAATTCCCCAATGGGAAGAGGATGCCTATAATTCCTTGAAAGCCATGTTGGGTCCATATAACCCAAAGAGGTTCGGGCATAGAGATTTTGTTGAATTGTGGTTTACCTAGTATAATATACGTGAGGGATTTGAATAGGTTATGAATAGTTTATGAGGTCATGTTTTCTAAGAAAAATAACTTTTATTTTAGTTTAAATGGTGGTTGAATCATGTAGGCCTTTGGGTAGGATACTATCTTAGACCATCATGTTATCTTCCTCTCATTATATTGGAGGGATAAAAGGATAAGGATTAATAGGACCATTTCATTCTAAATGTTTCTCATTGTTAGTGCACCACTACCCTCTCCTTGTGACACTTAAGTGATTCACATTTAAGATTTTACAAATCAGTGTTAACCACCATATAGAAGCAAAAAAATATGAATAAAGGATAAATTATTCATGGAGGATCGAAGTCAAACTTTAAATTCCACCAAATCGAGAATTGTGTGGCATCTTAAGTCATGGGGTGCACAATTGTTTCATAAATCCTTTGATACTAACATAATTCTTATTACACCAAAATGTATTAAATTACATAGCCAAATGAATTGAATAATCACTTCAAGAGCTATTTTGGTCAAGTTGTGCATATAATAGTCGAATGTATTCACCCAATGAAGAGTACAAAGGTGTATTTGAAGTAATTTAGAGCACATAGGTGATACATGGTCTAATATTTTACATGGGACTCCATTTCCTCCTTTAGAAACTCTATAAATGAAAGCTTCCATCCTCCATTTTCACAAGTTTAATGAGATTAAAACTCCACTGTAAGATTTTAGCTAGAGATTGTGAAGCGAGTGTGCTTCAATCTATTTCGTTGTGATCAACGAGTGATTGTGCTGCCAAAATTCCCCCTCTATTTTATATTGCATAAAGGAAAATGTTACTCAAATAATCTTACAATTAGTGAGAGAATTATAAAGAGGATTGAACTCCTCAAAGAGAGACCTTGAGACCTTGTAGGCCATCTTTGTCATGGTGAAATCTTCCAATTTTGCACCTTGTTCTTTCAAGTTTATGTTAATGAAAAGTATCCAATCTCTTTCCCCCCAAAAATCTTTGTTTAAGGTGTGTGCGCGCGTGTAGAAGTAACAACACACTTGACTCTACGTCGCCACTCGACAACCAACAAGATGCAACCACGATGTTTAGCACAAGAAGACTGAAGGCACACAACGAGTAACTGCAACAATATCTGACCATAGGCATAAGGCCCACCACACAAACATTACGACATACTGGGGGTGCATAGTAAGAACACAGAGGGAAGAGTTCACGGTGTTAGGGTTACTATTTCTGCACCAGAAAGCAGGGCGTTTAGTCTTATGTATTCTCGTAAGAAGATTAGACAGGCTCCTGGCCGACTGCTTAGGCAGAAACTAGTAACCCGACCTAGAACAAGATGCAAGCAAGACGAACACAACAAGACGACCTCGACATATCACAGTGACAACAAGCAATAAATGCCCCTAGACATAAGGCGTACAACTAGTAGTTGTAAGCAGAAAACGACACCAGGCATTAAGTACAGTACAGTCACAGATCGAAGAATCCAACAGTAGAGTTTACTATTTCTGCACAAAAAAGCAGGGCTTTTAGTCTTATGTCTTCTCGAAAGAAGATTAAACAGGTCTTTTAGGGAGTTGCAGTAGTGGAAACTGTGCCTTTATACAGCCCGAGACTACTGATACTGCTCAGGATTCCTTCCACTGGAATACACACAGACATATATACTAAGATACAAGAGGTGTCTATATCCCGCCCGACACAACTGACCAAGCAACCGACTGATTACTATCAAGTACAACATAAACAAGAAGGATGACTATGTCCTTTACGGAAGGCGCACGACAAGAAGGACTCCGACAATGAACACCCAAGTTCAACATTGTTTAAATGAACAACCACCCTAATTTACGAATTCGGAGTAATTTATTGTAGGTAAGTCAAGGTTATTGCACCATATATGTTATTAACAACAATAAACATTACAATAACATTGTCATGAAGTATTAACCACCCTTCATTTATATCACATATCCGGACCATGAATTTACAATTACAATACCTCTTATATGCTACAACCACCAAAATTATATTGACCTTCAAGATAAAAACATCTAATTAAACATGAGGAGCTCGCAATTCGATGTCCTTATGATCATAAATTTCAATATTAATCCAATAAAATAACATCACATTTATAAATAACATCATAATTGGAAGTAACAATATAACCTCATATTTAAAAATAACATATTTTTAAGGGTAACATCATATTGGAAATTACAATATAATCTCATATTTAGAAATGGCGATATATCAAAATAACCATATTTAAAAACACTTTTTAAGAATATTAGTAATGACAAAAATAACAATGTTAAAAACGACAATAATTAAAATATACAAAAAATAAAATGTCAATATATAGAAAGGCTTCTCATTACAATATTGGTAATAAAATATTCGATGTTCTACCATGATAAACTAAAATCAAAGGAAGACCCTTTTTAAATCGGATAGTAAGGAAATTCAATAACTCTATCTTCAAATATAGAAATCTGGAATTCTCTAATTTCAACATTAATCTTGATTACAGCATTTAATATTTAATATTAAATACAACCGTCAATAATTTATTACATCATTTAATTATAATGAAAACTGGCAGTCTATAATGACCCCATTAAATATGTGTTACAACATTTAATATTTACTATTAAATACAACATTCTATAATCGATTAGAGCATTTATTTTTAGAATGAAATCTGACATTCTAAAATGACCACATTAACTTGCTTTACGACATTAATATTTAATATTAATTACAACGTTCTATAATATGTTGCAACATTTAATTATAGAATGAAATCTGACTTTCTAAAATGACCTCATTGAACTTGCTTTTACAACATTAATATTTAAATTAAATACAACTTTCTATAATCTATTGCAACGTTTGAATATAGAATGAAGACTGACTTTCTAAAATGACCATATCTAACTTAATAATATGACACCATAATTCATGATCTTACCCTTATGAATTATACAATAATCCTACCAGGTTCATAACTGTAAAAGCTATCAATTAAATTCCTTAATAATCCTTAACCTCATCGGTTCTGATTAAAGGGGAAAGCTACACTTTTGAAAGCTCATGTGCAATCGATACCATAAGGAAGTTGTGTGTAGTTCTGAAAATAAAATAATGAGAGTGTGAAATTTATTACGAATTATTCCCAAAACTACATCCTGTTTTACACCATTTATTTCCAGAATTTCAAGACAGTATTATTACAAGAGGGAGAGAGGTAGAATTTTGTATAATGTTTAAATGAAATGTTTAACAATCTAGTAGCTGAATAAAAAGAGAGAGCAGAAAGAGATAAAGCACATTTAATATAGTTTTAGAAGGAATACATAGAAGAAAACGCCCACATAGTTTAACGGTTTCATATTATTATTATTATTATTATTTTGTTTAAGGTGTGTGCGCGCGTGTAGAAGTAACAACACACTTGACTCTACGTCGCCACTCGAAAACCAACAAGACGCAACCACGATGTTCAACACAAGAAGAATGAAGGCACACAATGAGTAACTGCATCAATATACGACCATAGGCATAAGGCGCACCACACAAACATTAAGACATACTGGGGTGCACAGTAAGAACACATAGGGAAGAGTTCACGGTGTTAGGGTTACTATTTCTGCACCGGAAAGCAGGGTGTTTAGTCTTATGTCTTCTCGTAAGAAGATTAGACAGGCTCCTGGCCGACTGCTCAGGCAGAAACTAGTAACACGACCTAGAACAAGACGCAAGAAAGACGAACACAACAAGATGACCCCGACATATCACAGTGACAACAAGCAATAAACGCCCCTAGAAATAAGGCGTACAACTAGCAGCTGTAAGTAGAAAATGACACCAGGCGTTAAGCACAGTACAGTCACAGATGGAAGAATCAAACAACAGAGTTTACTATTTCTCCACAGAAAAGCAGGGCTTTTAGTCTTATGTCTTCTCGAAAGAAGATTAGACAGGCTCTTGGCCGACTGCTCAGGCAGAAACTAATAAATATTTTAGGGAGTCGCAGTAGTGGAAACTGTGCCTTTAAATAGCCTGAGACTACTGATACGGTTCAGGATTCCTTCCACCGGAATACACACATACATATATACTAAGCTACAAGAGGTGTATATATCCCGCCCGACACAACCGACCAAGCAACCAACTGATTACTATCAAGTACAACATAAACAAGAAGGACGACTACGTCCTTTACGGAAGGCGCACAACAAGAAGGACTCCGACAACGAACACCCAAGTTCAACATTGTTTAAATGAACAACCACCCTAATTTATGAACTCAGAGTAATTTATTGTACGTAAGTCAAGGTTATTTCACCATATATGTTATTAACAACAATAAACATTACAATAACATTGTCATGAAGTATTAACCACCCTTCATTTATATCACATATCCGGACCATGAATTTACAATTACAATACCTCTTATATGCTACAACCACCAAAATTATATTGACCTTCAAGATAAAAACATCCAATTAAACATGAGGAGCTCGCAATTCGATGTACTTATGATCATAAATTTGAATATTAATGCAATAAAATAACATCGCATTTATACGTAACATCATAATTGGAAGTAACAATATAACGTCATATTTAAAAATAACATATTTTTAAGGGTAACATCATATTGGAAATTACAATATAATCTCATATTTAGAAATGGCAATATATAAAAATACCCATATTTAAAAAGACACCTTTTAAGAATATTCGTAATGACAAAAATAACAATGTTAAAAATGACAATAATTAAAATATACAATAAATAAAATGTCAATATATAGAAAGGCTTCTCATTACAATATTGGTAATAAAATATTCGATGTTCTACCATGATAAAC
>SNQJ01S0058135.1:0-17539 GCA_010110895.2 Picea sitchensis
TTTTTGTAATTATAAATCATATAAAACTTGAATTACCTAAGTTGTGAAACAAAGATGCACAGATGGTCAAAGCCAATTTGAAACTTTCCTGTTTCACTAATGCATAAAATGACAAAAATTAGAAGCAAGTGAATCTAACCTGTTATTAATTCGTTAAATGTGTTTGTGCTTCTGTACGAACCAAGAGCATCTAGCTGTCCAACCTGTGAAAGTAATTTGCAATAGGATTATACTGAAATTTTCCTTAATAAATTCAAAGAATGTATTGGTAGCCAGGATTTAAGAACAAAATAGGGAACACATATTAATTTTGTGATCTTATAATTGCAAATGATTACAGTTAGAGAAATATTTGTATAATACATTCATTTCATTCATCAACTAAATACCGAAGAAAAATCCTGATATTAAAATTGATTCGATGATCACAGTCATGACATCTAGAACAACAAATCATGAACGACATCTATAACATGAATATCATGGAACATAACATGTCATTGAGACTAAAGCTACAAAACATACCAATATCCCAAGATTAAAGAAAACAAAACATCAGTGAAACAACATTCACAATGGACTAAAGCCGAAATGTTGTACGTTGTTCCATTAAGTCCAGAAAATCATTCATCTATAATTGGTTCCAGGCCAAGATGCCTTCACTTACAAAATGCAGAGTATTTAAAGTTTTTTTGAAATCTCATCTTCCTATCTCCTAGGATAGGATCATATCTCATGAGATCAAAATATTACAAAAATGGAGGGCCTACAACCACTCATAACTGAATTGTTTCTTTTCAAAAATTAATAAAAGTTTTTCTTATTTACAAAATAAAATGGAAAGAGATATTAATAATATAAATCAAACATGTTCCACCTCAGAAAATCAGCATCAAGATCTACCATGTCCTAAAAACAAAAGAGAAACAAGTTAGATAATTTATTAACAACTAATTACTAATTTTTTGTTTAAAAATGACTTGGCTATAGAATCAAAAGATTATGTAGCCAGTCTTATCTTGGCAAACAAAATCTAACTTTAAACCGATTTGATTCAAAAAGATAACATGATTGTAATAAGAGGGTAAAATTGTTTTACCATTTCAACCAATGACTAAACATGCATCATAATAGCTCATAATTGATTATGGCATTAACATTGTCTGCTTTTCTATCACTATGTTACATATCTTCTTAAGAGGTTTATCTGGTCTCTCCTCGTTTTCTCCGAGTTCATGATTTTATTTTCTCAATAATTCATTGTGAGTTGTGAGTGTTTTAATCCGTGCTTGGAGGATGGGAATATCACTATAGTATCGTTCAATTCAATATAGGCAGACGTCACATTGCAGAGGAGAAGTGATATGTTGGCGAAGTGTATAGTCAAGTCTGGTTGTATCAACAGTACCTGTAACGTGCCCTTGACCAATCCTAATACCAGTGAACCCATCATTTCCCTTGAGACACGGTGGAAGATTATTAACAAATTCATACAGTTGAGAAGGATCAGATCTTTGACAATTTGGATCTTCTTCTGCCAAGAAATCTTCAATTTAGGGATCTGAGATCTCATTGACCTCGATCGGGTTGATCGAGATCAAATCAAGTTTAGTTCTATTCCTTAAATTTCTCGAAATGAGGTGACCAAATCTTTTTTTTTTAAACCCTAGAGCCATGTGTTTTTGTTTTCTCTGATTGCGAGATTTTTTTTCTATTGGATTTTAAAGTGGCGTTATGGCCATAAATTAATTCATGCACAGGAGTTTCAATCAACCCGAAACCAACATCTTGTTTCTCATGTGGAGATTGACTAGGTATTGCATTGTCTTGAGGGTTTCTCTTTAGATATTTTGGCTCGTTACTTGAAATGTAAAACTGTTTTCTTATCAGTGGTTCACCCGAAATAGTGGTTTCTATAGGAATGGTTGTAGCAAATCCATTTCTAGTTAAAAATCCATCCCAACAATTGCCCAGGGTTGTCAAATGGTGAATAAACATCATTTTAACTAAGCCGTGGTGAAAGAGACTAGAGTCGAGGCTCTGTCTCTTATAACTCTTAGACATTTTGTACAAGCTTCTCAACAGATAGAAAGGCACATTTAATTGAAAAACTATGAAATGCATAAGAAGTCATATATGATAGAGAAAAAATAAACCATAATGACCCTCAAGGGTTACAAACTATTTGAGGATCAACATAAGACCATGCCATCTATCTTTAACCAAAGAAATAGGGATACCTTTTTCACAACAATTGATTTTCCCAGAAGTCATGAAGAGGCTCCATGGCACTTCTTGGATCTTTGAGTTTTTGAACCACTTCTCACGGTGGATGGAAACCATGTGGCTTCACTCAGAAACTCCTCAGTTACCTCTAACTCGATATCTCCAATTTTCACCCTACACCCAATGAACGTCTGTGCAAATTCCTTAGCCACTTGGAGGTTATAACCTTAGAAGCTTTTGATGAAGGAATCCCAACCTTGACCTCTTAAATATTCAATTGCAACATCATGACAAAGCATTTCTTGACAGTCGTTCAGCTCCAATTGGACAACAAGGGCCATTAAAAATATGACTTGACTGTGACAGGGGTGACTTGAAACAGTTATGGGTTTGGATGATAGGAGTAAAAGAAACCAATCTGAATGGATAAAATGGAAACAAACAAAGCGGAGCCTCTGTGCAATCATATTATGAACATTGAGGGTTCGATCTTGATACTCAACCATACTTGGTAATGAAAACCTAGCGTATAGAGAATGAAAACCTATAGCTTGTAATGAAAAGCGTTATTAGTTCTCTGTGCCAACAAAGTGGGTTAAGTACAGGGTACAATATTTGCGCATTAATTCTCATGACTGGCATGACCATAGTTTTTTGCAAAGGGTTTGAATATATCAACACAAGAATGTTCATATTTCAAATGCAAACCAACTAAATATATAGAAATCATATCAATATTCAAAACATTCAAAAGGTAATTCATTCAAGTGTTAGATATAGAATGGATATAAGCATAATGACCCTTTCAAAATAATTTTTTGTATAGGAATATAAAACGAAGATAAGTTTTCATGTTTGATTCATGATTTTAGTCATGAATCAAACATGAAACAAAATGAAAACACAAACTTTAAAGAATTAATGAACATCTAGTAATATTCTCAAAACGATAATATTTACAAGGTGAGGTGGAGGCAGCTACAAAAAGTGTCGTTTGTTGTTCAAATAACAAAATAATGTTGGGCTGCCAACAGTGGGGACTAACTGGGTGAAGCAGTTATCTCTAAATCACCAAAGAATTCATGTTAGGACAGATCAGAATGGTTGAAAATCAAAGAATAGTCGATAGCAAGTCAAGAATCCAAATCAAACTCGTAAACATCACACAGTCTAGTGTCAGATGTCTTTCTGTCCAAATGCAATCTGGTGACAAGTTTTAATTACGAGAGAGACGATATTTAGGAAAATGATTCTAATACTATTGACATAGTGCCAGCAGGCATCCATAGCCGCGATAGGGATGTCAATTAACCCACTCTGAAACCTCTACCCTATCAAATAATTATCAATTCAGGATGAAGGAAATTTTACGATTACTCTTAAAATTTATACCTAATAATTTTCTTGAACCCGACATTGCTTCATTGCTAGCAGGCTTGTTTAGTACCCTAGCAAAGTTGTCTTGGCATCATGCATGCATTTACCCGCTTCTTGAAGACCTATTTAGTATCTCAACGATTTTACAGACACTTCCCACAACTCTCTAGAAGTTATTTACAATTTGACATAAATTATGATCTTCAGGAGAGAGGGGTGAAGATGAAAATTTCAGATTTTGAAACACTTGATATTTTCCAACTTAATTTTTCGCTTGATGACCTTCATCATGATTTGAAATTAGTTTTCTGAAAAGAATAAATTTTTGAGGACAGAAAGGCATACTTGAGTTGTTTTCTTTAAAAACAAAGACATCGTAAAGAGATTTAATGATGATCATATCATCTCATGATTATAAAGTGAAAGCAGGAAGATTATTTTGAACAAGAAGTTTCTTTTCCTAGTCTGAGTTTCAGCCATTTACAACACTGATACTTTGAAATGACCTTGACTATTTCTTTATGATGAGGCATTCTAGTTTCCTTTCATGAACTAAATGGTGACCCAGACATACATTTATTCAGAAAACAAAACAAAAACAAGAAAAATGAAAAGAACCAAAATCCAGAAACAGAAAAGAAATTTAAAACAAAAACAAAGATATGTACAAAGAGGTGGATCTGGTATCATCAGTTGAAGTATCTTTTGAGGGCTTGGCCATACATTGGGAAAGTGTCTAGTTGTCCCTCCAAATTGTGTAGACAAAACGAGTTGGGACCTAGTTTTTCGTAGATTACAAATGATCCCAACCACAAATTCTGGAACTTGGTGTGTTCCCCTTTTCCCTCATGGGGTTTATCCCATTTGAGAACCAGGTCTCCTACCTTGAAGTTTCTATCTGAAGAGGATTTTGAATCAAACCATATTTTTACAATCTGTTGATGCTGATCCAATGTTTTCTTCACTTGTGCTCTCACTTCCTCCAGTTTTTACAAGGCATTCATTCGAATTTCTAGAGGAGGACAATCTTCTTGGACTTTCTGTGATAATTGCAGAGATGGAAGTAAAATGTGAGGAGGTAGGATTGCTTCTCTCCCATAGACGAGGAAGAAAGGGGAATTACCAATGAAGGTTTTTGGTGTCACTCTGTCAGCCTAGAGTGATTTAAATAGTGCATTGTGCCAGTTCTTGTGATTTTCAAAAACTATCCTCTTGATAATCTTGATCAATTTTTTGTTTGTTGATTCAACTAGACCATTTCCTTGGGGGTAGTAGCTGGCATAATATTTCAATTTAATCCCTTTTTCTAAAGTGAACACATTCATATCGAGGGATGAGAAATAAGATGAATTATCAAAGATGAATTTTCCATCTCATAAGTAAAAGAAGAATGGTTCGTTTTGCAGTTAACTGACCCTCTAAACTTATCATGTAAGTCATAAAACTTCTCTAGTCTTACAACAGATATGGGAATAGAGTTTACCATATCAAATGTCGATTCAGAAGATCTAGGATCTTATATTACCATGAAGTTGCAGAGGTTTTAATCATGGGTGCCTTCGTTGATGACTGCACCTTGGAAGGTGTCGTCCATATGCAAGAAGATGATGATTTGCTAGTCATTGTCGAACACTCTCCAATTGGTGATGTTGTTTGGGATCGACGGCCTGAACAACAATTCGATCGAAAATTCATTAGGAGAAATACCTTCCGTGGGAAATAGTTTAGAAGAAACATTAGCTAATATATCAGCCTCTGAATTACTTAGTCTAGGAATGGAATTTATGTTAAATGCTGAGAATATTTTCATCAAACTCCATACCTTGAAGTTTGGTAACTTTTCAGATGTGGTGACAAGCAATGTATGGAGCTTCTTACCTGCCTAACCACGAATTCTGAATCACTGAATGCAATTAAATTCCATACATCCATATCCAGAGCTTTCCTAATTCCTTGTAAAAGTTCTTCGTATTCAATAGTGTTATTAGCGCACTTGAACTCTAATCGAGAGGCAATGAAAGTTTTATTACCTTCGGGATCTATGAGTACACATCCTGAACCGACTCCTTATTTGGATTTGGATCCATCAAAGTACACGGACCAGATTTGAGCTTCATCGATAGTGTTTGACACACTTGGCGAAGTTGATTACTGATTACAGGCCATAAGTTTTGATTGTTTCCCAGGATCAGTGAAAGGGGAAATTTCAGTCATGAAGTTACCAAAGAAGGTGTTCATTCCCTACATTTCAAATGAATTAGTAGATGCAGTAAATGGTTCGTTTGCATCATTTAGATCCATCACCGTGTGCTTGAGATAACGTTCATGATTTATCCTAATTTTATTTGGGTGTCCATTTTCTGGTAACCACAGATGAGACCAATCTATGGAAAAGTAGCCATGCCGCTATTCAGAACATTCCCTGCTTAAAAATAAACCATATACTTTAGGGATGTCAACCAAAATAATTTCAATAATTTGGTGAACCTTAGGATTAGAGGATAACCTAACCAAAACATTCTTAAGTTCAACGATTACCTTAATGTTCATCTGATAAAACTGAATGATTTTGAGATCTGAAGGTTCAACTTCTGCGTTAATTTTTTGACACATGGATAAAGGAATTACAATTGATGATGTGCTGGAATCAACCATGCAATTATTAACATTTCTATTAAAAATTTAGAAAATTAACAAAAAAGGTGGGACATTTTTATGAGCGTTAACAACATAATTCTGCTGATATTTTGTCGCTGTCCCTAAAACAATTTTATCTACATTTGATATAATTTTTTAAGCTAGGTCCCTTTTATTTGGAGGTTCAGATGTCATTTTAGTAGGGATCTTTTTGGTTGTTTTAGAACTAATTTCTGTAGTTTTCTTGCTGCTAGGATCCTTGTTCTCACTTCTTTCTGAGATACTTTGAAGCATTTTCTGCATAATAAGAGGAAATTTCAAAAGCTCGAAAACAAAAATATTAGCCCTTAGTTTTTTTAGATCTTATATCAATTCACATTCTAAAACCGCACTTGCTAAACTCTATTTTATTTCATATTGTTTCGATTGTTTTGGAGGCACATTATTACTCACTTTAGAAGAAGGTTTGATTTGTGTTTTGCTTCATGTGTTTTAAAGGTGGACAATTTCAAGGTTTGCTTGAAAAATACTGTCAGAGAAGTGTCCGAAGATATTGGGAGATGAATCTTCTTCTTTTGGTACTTCTTCCTCAACTACGTCTTAAGAAATTTCAGGAGGGGTAGAAGCAAGATTATCATGTGCTTCTAGGATAGTTTGCAAAGCGTACTGCAAGCTTTCGAAATTGAGACCTTCAGTGGTTGGATTTGATCGATTGGGAGGAAACGGTTTTCTCAAAGGGGGTTTAAAGATTCCTTTTCTTGAGGATGCCTCCTCGGCTGATATATTCAAGTCCATGACTTGATTTGATAGTTTTTGGAAATATTTCTGAAAGCTTTCTAAGTTTAAAGTTTCAAGCTGAATTTTGGCTTGGGGAGGCCTAGTAAGGATTTCTATTTTCTTTTTAGAGGACGAAGTTTTTTCCGCTTCACAGTTGAGATTATCTTTTAAGATTAATATATCCTTTTCTATTTGGATTTCCTCCTCAAATGCCTCTAGCAGTGTGCTATTCTTAGACCTTTTGACCCAAATTGCTATGTTGTTGTGAAGATCTTTGGTGTAATATGCAACAATTAGACTTTCAGCGGGCATTGAATTTATGGGAATTTGATTCTTTATTGCAAGAAATCTCTGGTTAAAATATTTCACTTTCTCCTTAGGGTTCATATTTATGCTGGAGAGCTCCTGATCCAGGTGGATATCGAGGGCCACCCACCTTTTCCAAATGGCTCAAAATAGTTTTCTGGCCATTTTGGCAATTTACTATTTTTAGCAGGTTTTAACTTCCGAGGCCATTTTGAGGGCCTAAATGAAGTTTTTTCAAGATAGAGGTTCTCAAAGATAGCTGAAGGCATGATTGAGCCCCCAAAATGAATCTCCTCGACGATACCTTTCCAACGAGCTATCACACGCCTAAAACGGAGATCGTATGCAAAAGTTACGACCCCGGGAAGTTGATGCACCAACTTACCCAAACGGGGCCCACATGACTTTTAGCGCATCATCTGGGGTTGGGATTTTGGATATCTGGGACTTTTGGCATTCCGATTATTGTTAAAGGCCTCCATAGCCTCATTGTAACCATCTTCTCTTCTGCCGAATCACAGTAGCGGCCACATCTCTTCTAGGAGATAGGCTGCCACCATTCTTGCAAGTCTTTCACTATGTATTTTCAAAGTCTCGATTAATAGAAATGGGTGTGATATATCTATGTTTATGGTTTGCATCCTAAATTACATTTATGGTATATATTGAATATCTGCAATATCTACGTGCATTTCTTTATTATATCTTCCATCTCATTTAGATAGAAGATATTCACGGATCAATGGTATCGGTGCTCTTGATCGTTTTCGATTCATGTGTCCCCGGCCGAGGTAGAAATTATAGCAAGTTGGGTCTTGAGCTTGTCTCTCTCGAGGAAAATCAATCTCACACACCCAATAAACCCTAAATGGAAGAAGAAATGATGGAGCATCTGATCCTATTAGTTTTGTTGCTTGAGAAAGCTCTCAAGCGAAAGGAGGACGAAATGATGGAGAATTTTTTCCCAAAACCTGTCAACACTGGATTTAGCATCAGGGTGTATGCATAGAGTGACCACTTTGGAGGCACCTGCATAGCCTTTCAAGATGCAGGTAATTTTATATTCCATTATTTGAAGGTCAAATAGATCTGGAATCACGGTAGATAAATGGTTAAATCTCGCACAAGAAGGTTATTTCTCGTTCATAATTTTTTAGGACAAAGGGAAAGTGTAGCGCTCCTTAAAGCTCTCCCCATGTCAAGCATTGGTGGGAAACTTACTAGGGCGAGTTCCAGAGGATTACGGAATATATGGGGCCGAGCCCACTTGGGAATTTTGTGGATGCGATAGAACGTTACTACTTTTGTTGTAGTCTATGAGGGATGATTACGTGAGATGGACCCACACTACGGCAGAAGATTATCGGTTCAGATTTCACCAATAGCTTCCATACCTGCACCGGGTATCAGAGACTGACGACATTTGGTTACCGTACCATGGGGCTCTACGAGGATACATCAAAGCGCGGAAATGGATTTTACGGATCTCATCCTTTCGGTACGCGCCTATCGATATCGTCGGCGAAATTTAAACACCAGAACAAATGGGAGTTAGTGCACCGTCTGACAACAAATATGACAGACAACCCTAACAGAAGCGATCTCCCGAAAGCCGGTCAAGACCACGGAAAGAAGGGTCATGGGAGGCAAGACACTTGGGAAAATAGTGCGATTTCCACAAAATCCCAGGCACAACACCGATTGCGGCTCAAAGCAGTCATTGGTGGCGGAGTTCAAAGACAAAGAGGCGAACCGATTGAGTCGATTAAATGCGGTAAAGGAAAAGCGGATCATCGGCCTTGAGACCCAGCACTATTGTATTGCAACAATTCAACCGAGAGAATATGAGATCCGAGGGGCCTTTCATTCCACGGATATGGGTGAGGACCCCGCATTTTATTGTTGGCTTGTTGAAGCGAGGAAGAGACCTCATCTCTCTCAACAGTGCAAACCAAACATTTGGGATTATTCGACAACACACCACACGCCTTCCATACAACGTGGGTGAAAGCCGCCCAGGGCCGAATCTTAACTACATTCGACCCGGCGGAGTTCGATTGGATCATACGGCATCCAACCCTTTCAGGATGAGGTATTATCTGATGGCCTTGGATATGCGTGATGTTCTCTTGGGCCAGCCATATATGTGGAAACATAGCATGCTATCTATGAGTCTCAACCACGTAGTGTCATTATTGTATTACTGCGGGGTCATCTCTGGATACCAGGTAGTTCAACTACTTACCTAAGCGATGTTGCAAAGACAGGTATCTCATACTGAAAATTCATCTTCTCCACAATCTATTCAAGGGTGAACAGAAGGATACTAAAGCCACCACAGCTTCGGCCAAAGCTTTTCTATCAACGAGGCGGTCGACAAGGTTCGCGATAAAGCGGAAGATTCCTTCTACCGCAGTCATCTAAAATAGCAGGGCCCGGTTTAAAGGTCCAAACCTTCGATACCGAGGTTGTGGTTACAAACTAACCAAGTGACTACTCCGATAAGACAAGCGCTGACTCACAGATGCGATTCAACAAAATGGTGCCCTCTTAAGCGGGAACTCAGCGCAATGGAGACCATTTCTTACACTAAGGAGGATTGATTCATGTGGATATAGGGGCCACCCACCTTTTCCAAATGACCAAAGCGGTTTTAAGTCATTTTGGCAATTTACTATTTTTAGCGGGTTTTAACTTTCGGGGCCATTTTTGAGGCCCTAAAGAACGTTTTTTTTAGGGCTCGCCACTGTAAAATTGTGAATGAAGTCTAATTTTGATAGAAACATGTGTAGTCTTCGAATATAACTTTCCAATGGGTTATCACACTCCTAAAACGGAGGTCTTATGAAAATTTTATGACCCTGGGAAGTTGAGTTACCAAGTTACCCATCGGGGCCGACATAAATTTTGGTTTTTCATCTCTTAGGGTTAGGTTTCTTGGATGTCTAGGACTTTTAGCATTCCGATTATTGTAAAAGGCCTCGAGGCCTCATTGTAACCATCTTCTTGCGATCACATTGCCCGTCACATCTCTTCTCGGAGATAAGAAACGCCACCATTCTAACGAGTCTTTCCTTTCCCCGTATTTTCTGAGTCTGTACATATCTCGATTAATGAAATCTGTGTATATTTGTTTTTTTTGGTTGCATCTATGATACATTTTATGTTATATTATTGAATAGCTGCAATATCATTGCATTTCTTTATTATCTCCGCTCTCATTTTGTGCGAAAATAATCCGGATCGACTCCATAGCAGAGACTTGAGTTTATCATCTCGAACTTATCTAAAACGGGTTTCAAAACTTGTCCGGGAGACAATGTTTTGGGGTTGTTGAGTGAAATACCACGTGGAGGCATTGCCTTCAAATGTATAAGGAAGGTACGTACTCGTCTTCGTGTTCAACACTTCATAGTCTAATGGATAACATAAACTTCTTTATGTGATCTTCAATAGATTGTTTAGAATGCGAATAAAATTTAGGTAACCACCAGAGTGTTTTGTAATGGGTGTTGAGGTCGAATTTTAATAACGACATATTGATGAATAGGGTTTGGAAGGTATTTTTTGGTTTTCATGGGGTGGTGGAGTTGAAGGTTGAGATGGTTCGGATGAAGAACTACCTTCGTCCGATGACTCTTTTCCTGAAGAGGAGGGAGATGAACCAGGTGGGGAAGGTGGGATACTAGATCCAACTCGAGAGTGTAAGGTGTTTCCGAAGGATCTATGGTATTATCTTCCAAAGGTTTTAAAATAAGATCGGTGCCTTCAAGTTGTTCTCGGATATTAGAGAAATCTAAGGGTTTATTAAGAGGCCTACCAGGTTATCTTATATGAGCCAAGGCACTATGTGTCCTTATAAATGACCGACGAACAATTTATTGTATATACCGACCCTTGAGGAGCTAGTTTCATTGGTTCAATGGGAAACTCATGATTATCATTCAAGGTAGTTGTTTTTTCAAGTGCCAACATTGTTGTCTGAATGACTCACAGCACGTTATGATAGGAGAGTGTATGTGGGGAGGTCTTATGACTTTCCACCACAGCCATCTAATTGAAATCAGGCCATCCCAACTACTTTCCCTGTTGTTGGCAGGGGAAAATTTGACAATACCATCAGCTGGAAGAAACGAGTGAGTCCAGTCTGGGGTTTTCTAAATAACCTAAGTTGTTTGATGTAGCGATGTTAAAGCCAGGTTTAATGGCTCCATTAGTAATCTAAGGTCCTAAAATAAAGAAAGAGGATAAACTAAAACTAAAATGAAAACTATAATATATATATATATATATATATATATATATATATATATATATATATATATATGGAGATAGTGTGTAAATGTATTTGAAGAGAAAACATAAAAAATATTACTTATGAACATAATTTACAGGGTTTGGAGTTTAATGGGGAAACTTTTAAAATCAGTGTAAAGATAATTGTTCTTGAGAAGAAGATAAAGAAACACTTTTTTATATTTTCTATTTTCTAAGTATAAATCATATAAAGAGAGAGAGAGAGAGAGATAATTATTGTAAATGTATTTAAGAAGAGAAAGAAAACATAAAAAATATCACTTATGAACATAATTTACAGGTTGGAAGTTTTAATGGAAACTTTCAAAATCAATGTAAAGATAATTGTTCTTGAGAAGAAGATAAAGAAAACACTTTTTTATATTTTCTATTTTCTAATTATAAATCATACAAAACTTGAATTAACTAAGTTGTGAAACAAAGATGCACAGATGGTCAAAGCCAATTTGAAACTTTACTGTTTCACTAATGCATAAAATGACAGAAAATAGAAGCAAGTGAAGCTAACTTGTTATTAATTCCTTAAATGTGTTCGTGCTTCTGTACGAACCAAGAGCATCTAGCTGCCCTGCCTGTGAAAGTAATCAGCAATAGGCTTATACTGAAATTTTCCTTAATAAATTCAAAGAATGTATTGGCAGTCAGGATTTAAGAACGGAATAGGGAACACATATTAATTTTTTGATCTTATAATTGCAAATAATTACAGTCAGAGAAATTTTTGTGTAATACATTCATTTCATTCATCGACTAAACACCAAAGAAAAATCATAATATTAAAATTGATTCGATGATCACAGTCACAACATCTGGAACAACAAATCATGAATGACATCTATAACACGAATATCATGGAACATAACATGTCATTGAGACTAAATCTACACAACATATTAATATCCTAAGATTAAAGAAAACAAAACATCAATGAAACAACATTCACAATGGACTAAAGCTGAAATTTTGTACGTTGTTCCATTAAGTCTTGAAAATCATTCGTCCATAATTGGTTCTAGGACAAGATGCCTTCACTTACAAAATGCAGAGTATTTAAAGTGTTTTTGAAATCTCATCTTCCTATCTCCTAGGATAGGATCATATCTCATGAGATCAAAATATTACAAAAATGGAGGGCCTATAGCCACTCAGAACTGAATTGTTTCTTTTCAAAAATTAATAAAAGTTTTTATTATTTACAAAATAAACACGAAAGAGATACTAATCATCTAAATAAAACATGTTCCACCTCAGAAAATTAGCATCAAGATCTACCATGTCCTGAAAACAAAACAGGAACAAGTTAGATAATTTATTAACAACTAATTACTAATTTTTTATTTAAAAATGACTTGGCTACAGAATTGAAAGATTATGTAGACAATCTTATCTTGGAAAACAAAATCTAATTTTAAACTGATTTGATTCAAAAAAATAACATAATTGTAATAAGAGGGAAAAATCATTTTACCATTTCAACCAACGACTAAACATGGATGAGAATAGCTCGGAATTGATTATGGAATTAACACTGTCTGCGTTTCTATCACTATGTTACCTATCTTATTAAGATGTTTATCTTTTCTCTCCTCGTTTTATCTGAGGTCATGATTTTCTTTTCTCAGTAATTCATTGTGATATGTGAGTGTTTTAATCCGTGCTTGGAGGATGGGAATATCAGTATAGTATCGTTCAATCCAATGTAGGCAGACCTCACAATGCACAGGAGGAGTGATATGTTGGCGAAGTGTATAGTCAAGTCTGGTTGTATCAACAGTACCTATTATGTGCCCTTGACCAATCATAATACCAGTATCATTTCCCTTGAGGCACGGTGGAAGATTATTAACAAAGTCATACAGTTGAGCAGGATCAGATATTTGACGATCTGGATCTTCTTCTGCCAGGAAATCTTCAATTTCAGGATCTGAGATCTCATTGACCTCAATTGGCATGATCGAGCTCAAATCAGGTTTAGTTTGATTCCTTAAATTTCTCGAAATGAGGTGACCAACTCTTTTCTTTTAAAACCCTAGATCCATGTGTTTTTGTTTTCTCTGATTGCGAGATTTTTTGCTATCGAATTTTAAAGTGGCATTGTGGCCATCAATTAATTAATTCATAGGGGTTTCAATCAACTCGGAAGCAACATATTGTTTCACATGTGGAGACTGACTGGGTATTGCCTCATCTCAAGGGTTTCTCTTTAGAGATTTTGGATCGTTACTTGAAATTTCAAACTATTTTCTTATCATTGGTTCACCTAAAATAGGGGTTTCTACAGGAATGGCTGTAGCAAAGCCATTTCTAGTTAAAAATCCATCCCAACAATTGCCCTGGGTTTTCAAATGGTGAATCAACAACATTTTAATTAAGTTGTGGTGAAAGATACTAGAGTCGAGGCTCTGTCTCTTATAACTCTTAGACATTTTGTACGAGATTCTCAACGGATAGAAAGGCACATTTAATTGAAAAACTATGAAATGCATAAGAAGTCATATATGATAGAGAAAAACTAGACCATAATGACCCTCATAAGTTACAAGTTGTTTGAGGATCAACAGAAGACCATGCCATCTAGCTTTAACCAAAGAAATAGGGATACCTTTTTCACAACAATTGATTTTCTTGGAAGTCATGAAGAGGCTCCATGGCACTTCTTGGATCTTTGAGTTTTCGAACCACTTCTCATGGTGTATGGAAACCCTGTGGCTTCACTCACAAACTCCTCAGTTACCTCTAACTCGATATCTCCAATTTTTACCCTACACCCATCGAATGTCTACGCAAATTCCTTAGCCACTTGGAGGTTATAACCTTCGAACCTTTTGATGAAGGAATCCCAACCTTGACCTCTTAAATATTTGATTTCATCATCGTGACAGAGCAGTGCTTGACAGTCGTTCGGGTCCAATTGGACAATAGGGGCCATTACAAATATGACTAGACTGTGACGGGGGCGACTTGAAACAGTTCCGGGTTTGGATGGTAGGAGTAAACGAAACCAATCTAAATGGATAAAATAGAAACAAACAAAATGAAGCCTCTGGTAAATCATATTATGAACATTGAGGGTTTGGTCTTGATGCTTGACCATACCTGGTAATGTAAACCTAGCGTATAGAGCATGAAAACCTATAACCTGTAATGAAAAGTGTTATTAGTTCTCTATTCTAGCAAGGTGGGTTAAGTACAGGGTACGATATTTGCGCATTAATTCTCATGGTTGGAACGACCATAGTTTTTTTCCAAGGGTTTGAATATATCAACACAATAATGTTCATATTTCAAATGTAAACCGACTAAATATATAGAAATCATATCAATATTCAAAACATTCAAAAGGTAAGTCATTCAAGTGTTAGATATAGAATGGATATAAGCATAATGACCCTTTAAAAAGAATTTTTTGTATAGGAATATAAAACGAAGCTAAGTTTTCATGTTTGATTCATTCTTTCAGTCATGAATCAAACATGAAACAAAATGAAAACGCAAACTTTAAAGATTTAATGAACATCCATTAATCTTCTCAAAACGATAATATTTACAAGATGAGGTGGAGGCAGCTACAGAAAGTGTCGTTTGTTGTTCAAATAACGAAATCGTGTTGGGATTCCAACAGAACCAAATCTTCATTTTCTCTTTCACATCACCCCCTTGATTATTTTGGGTGGGAGCGGTTCCTTTCTCATTGGTTGAATTTTTATTTTTATTCCTCTTCTTCTTTCCTCCGGGTTGTTGAGGATTCTACAGTTGTGTGGATTGCACCGAATTCACCTTGGAGGTCTGAGTGGGGATCATAGTAGTTTGAGAATTAGGACTTGTATTTGAAAGGTTTGAAAAAATCGACATGTGACCCATATGATCAGCTATTTGGCCCATAAAGGCATCGGATACAGAACCCACCACACCATAAATGCGGGCTCCTTGGTTTGGTTTTCTATGAGCATGCGGGATAATATCATAAAGAGTACCTGAACAAGAATAAATCAAGTATAATTGTTGGGAATGCATGATGGCTTTCTCTTCGGTAGTCGTCTCAGCCATAGCTACATCTTTGGCAATAGATGGTAAGAGGAAATTTTTAAACCATTCCATTAGGAGTTTGTCTGGAATTTGGGCCTTGATCATCCTACATCTTTGTCTCGATTTATTTATATTATCAAAAATGTGAGTGGAGGTATTATGTCCCAAAGATTTCAAGAGATCTATTCCAATCTCATATCGTATGGGAAATTGGTAATGCGTTATAAACGCCATTGCTAAGTCATTAAAATTTTTAAAGGAAGTTCCTTGTAATTTAATATACCATTTGGTGGAAATTTTGGTTAGAGATATATGGAAAATATGTAACCTTACACTATCATCCGTTAAGGAATTGGATGAGCACCACAAATGATATGTCATTATGTGTGTTGGGAGGTCTTCTCCCGGATTTCTGTCGAACTTGGATATGTTTGATGCAATATTAGAAGGCATGATCGACCATGAATGTTTATGGGAAGTAGCACCATTTTTCAAACAAAAAAAATCGATAAATTCTAACATTGAAAGGAAATGAAACGATGTATTACCAAACAAAAACTAGGAGGAAGAGTAAGTTCCCGAAGTGAAAGATGAACCTTGTGGTCCCTTTATGTTTGTGCTATTGGAGGTTGTGGTTTTCCAGAAGAGTAATTTCCTCAAAGGATGGTCACACTCCCAAGAGAATGGTTTCACCTATGACTAGACATACCCCCAAGGGATTTACCCCCAGGGGTAGGTACAGACCCTAAAGGAAATGGGATGCCAATTCTAGTCCCATGGAAGAATCCCCTAGGACCGAATGTGTGGATAAAGGGATATCCTCCCCATTGTGCATATTTTCATCTAGGGGATGTTCTCCCAGGGAATAATGTGCTACCCCATGAGAAATTGAACCCTCCCAACACATTACTACCCCTAGATTAGTTAGAAACAAAAAAACAACAACTAGGAAGTTCCACTCAAAAAGTAAACCAACACTCAACAATGTTAGTCTCCTCATAGGCTGAATGGAGGAGGTGGAAGGAATTCCACCCACCATGATAAAACCAAGACTCAACCCCCACTGGAAAGAGATCCAACTATGGGCATCAAAATGGATGAGATGGCGTGGGAATGCTAGTTCAACTAGTGGATGGAAAAGAAGACACCGTAGATGTCCCTCAAATAGAGTAACCTGTAGAAATGGGCATATATGGTGTACCTCCAATGGTGCTCAAGGATGGTAATTTGGACATCACTCAGATACCCCCAGTCCCACTCATGGATGGGCTTGATGGCTCAAACACACTAGATGAAAAACTTGGGCCTGACATGGTGTAAGGATTGATAAACAAAGAAAAAGGTTCACTAAAAAGTTCCATTACCTAGATAAGTATAGGTTCTTCAGGATTAGTGATCTGAAAACGTTTTAGAAAAACTTCTTCAGTTATTAGCCAATTTTGGATACTTCATTAATTTCTCAAATTCTCATCATTAATATGAAATTTGGAAACATTAATCCATACTCAACACTTTAAGCTGAAAATTGAGTAGAAGAAAACACATAATACATTATGTAAAATAGAATTGAAAACGGAGTTCACCAGAATCCCTAGCTACATCTCTGGGCTCGATCAATCGACGAACCACTTCAATATTTATCCTTCAAAGATATTCTTTTCTTTACAAATGCAAGGATGAATTCTCAAAACATGTGGTTCATTCTCCCATCTTAGAATACCTTCTCCTCTTCCCAAAAGGACATAATTCTCTCACATGAAGTGGCTCATTCTCCCATTAAGGGATTGAAACAAACCGGATTTCCTTTCTTATCCTCTCAAACAAAATATTTTCCTATCCTCTTCCTAATGAGAGGAATGTATAACTTTACATG